>UXSR01005617.1:0-37224 GCA_900604375.1 Mesocestoides corti
CCCGCATGTCACCTCTCCCTCTCCCTCCGTCTCTCGCTCGGTATGTGCGTGTCTTTCTGGAGTCCCCAGTTTTGTTGTTAAATTGACCTTCTCTTATTCTGCAGTAATAGTTGTTGTATATACTTCTCTCTTTCACCATCCTCCATCATCAGGCACTACTTTTCTCCACTACTTTTTTCTCAAATCAACATTGTTCTCAATTCTTATCTCATATCTTTTTCTGTACTAACTTATACTCAAAAGTGAAATAGCAGTTTGAATTAAACGACCTTTCTGTTCTGCTCTTTGTGCAATTGTATGAGTGATCCGGTCATTAATAATGCTCGATTTTCGGGTAAATTCCATGAAGGACCGTAAGTTTCTGTCTTTACATTGCCCTTGGTTTTAACAAAAGCGGTGGGTTTCAATCTTAATGCAAAGAAGACAATAAAAGTTTGGCTATGTTTTCCTAATTCCTACTAGACTAAATCATACAAAGAAGTCAGCTAAGAAAACGTCAATCGATGAGTAAAAGCTCATGTTCGTGAATTGAATTCAACCCTTAATTGCATATTTCCCGGCCATTTACTTACTGGTATGAGAAGCTCGATGTTACGTTGACGGAAGGTTTCAACTGGCCAACGGGCGAAAACGCTGATAGCACATGGCCTTGACGTGCTCCATGGCAGACGTGCTATTTTTATGCCACTTTCTTGATTAAGTGCATGCCGAATAGCAGGCATGAAACTAGGTGACCTTAAGAGCGTAATTTTGTGTGCTCTTTGCAAGAATTTAGATCTACCTTGGATACCTCCTTTTTGGCGACTAAAGTGGCAGATTTGAATGGCTTCTGATATAAATCTTATATCATAGTACGTCGAAATTAACCCCATTTACAATTTATAGGTGATTTCTTGATAGTTTGTAAAGGCGGAAACCGCCTCAGACCGAAATTGGGAGAAGCAGTTTCGTGTCAAGTAGTGAAAAAGCCAAGCATGAGTTCAGGTACCACTTCGAACTGGTAGGCTTCCCCGGTGGTTCGACCAACACAAGTATTCGTAGCCCAGGTTTGGATACCCAGTCAAGTATAACATTTCAGGGCTATCAGCAACAAACTTATTTTCAAAGTACCCTAATTTCATTTCTTTGTTGGAATTTATAATTTGACCTACAATACCGTGACGCCAATATGAAGTCAAGGCGAATCACACAGAGACCATTGTATTAATACCCAAACTATTGCACTAGGAGACCCTAGGTTATCCCGATGGTATACTGCAGACTTAGTGACGGCATTTCCCTTCATGTCCTTGTTGCTATGACGAAGTGCGCGGTAGTGGTATTTAAAATTCGTTAATCGGCATTGCGGCTGCCTCATATTTCATTCTGTCAACAAAAATTATAATACTGCGTAATTTTATTATTTGTTCTTATTTCGAGCCTTTTTCAAGAACCTTTGTCATTCATTTAATTGTCTAATTTGTGTTCAGATATCTATTCACTGAAATAAATACAACTGCTTTCAAGGCAATCACAAATCATTTCAGTGTCTAATTTTTCAAAAGAAATAAAATTTGTGTCTTCATCCTACTTTTTCCACGTCAGCACAATCCTGCATACTGCTTGCATCTACATTACTACATATGCACACCATGAAAATGATTGCAAGGTATGACAAGACCGATGGTTTTAGGATAATTGAAATCTTCAACTGAAATTAACACTTCAACACTGTTACGGTAACTTAGGTTAAACATTTTTGGGTAACGGAGATTTTCGGAAGTCTTTAATATTAATATTGATCATGAAAATAGAGGCTGTGTTGTATCTGCTAAGGTTAATAATATTGCATATGTTTCCTTGTTTGACGAATAAGATGAAAAATTGGTGCTTCGAGATATTTAAAATGAAATGATTTGGTGAGATTACATCGATAGAGTTATGTAAAAAAAAGTAGACAGCATTTTGTTCATTATTTTATTTCTATGAGAGTGGAAGGAATGCTAATAAATGCAGAGTAGCGACGACTGAGGGCGCAGACATATTGGACCACGTTGGTCTGTCTCTGTCTCCGTTTCCTAATGGCATGCAAGGAAGATATGTATCCAACCAGAGAAAGACACGAATGAGGAGCAGTTAAAAATGAGCGGCGTAGCCAGCTTGGTTGACTCGATTGACGGCGCCTGACGAATGGTTCTGGCTTGTGATTGGTCAATGAAGCCTTGTCTGTTGTATCAGTCTTCTCCATACTAGGGCTCGGGTATTCGACACTATTTTAAAATAGGACAGATCTTTTTCTCATATCATAGACCAGAACCTTAGGCTGTGGGTCACATGTATACTTCTACAATGTTAAGCCTAGATAATTACTAGCTAAATTCACTACCGCTAAAAAATTTGTGGACACTTTCCTTGAATTAAGGAACACCACATCGGTTCACACATGACTGGACTCACGATTTCTTTAGATTCTAGATGTCCACTCAATCTCAACGATTGTACTTAGCCACATGCCTCCCACAGGTTTGAGCGCCACCCAGATTCTTTTGGATAAAATATGAGAACAAATAAATGAAACTGCGTCAGTGGTGGTCCCATTCGTACATTCTTATCATTCTCACAAGAATACTGTCTGTGACAATGGTGCCAGTCAGTCAAAACACAACAGATTCAAATTTTCCATAATGTTGTTTCCAAAAAAATTGTCCGAAACACTGCAGTGGTTTCTGACAGCAAATCAGTATTTGATAATAATCAGACATGAAAGAGAAAAAAAAGTATTTTTTCAAAGCATCTTTTCGATTTTACCTCATCAAATTACTCGCATTTTTCTCAAAGCCTAAATATACGCTTAGGCATTAAACCAAAGCAGGAGATTTTGTTTAGATCGGAAACGATTTACAATGTAATATTATAAATCTGAAGGTAGACCTGGGTGTATATAATATCCGCTGTAACTTCAGCATAGAAAATTAAATCAATTAAGCACTGAACATTTGATTAATGGGAAAAGTTTCCACAATCATATTTGATTTGATCACAACTTATTGATCGGCAGCCACTAGGTTAATTCAAAACATTTTGTGCGATTATTTGAAACAAAATTAGTGCGTACTTTCAAACCATCATTCATAAGTAATCGTAAGTTTTCAAATCTAAGGTTCGGAGTCCAATGGAAAAATAAATTAATTATTAGATTTAAGATGGATTTTAATTAATGTTAAAGCTCTCTACTGTGTATAGTTAGTGCAGCCAGTGGAATTCGCATTATTAGTATTTGCAATAAAAAAGTGCTAGTTGTGAATTATAACACAGGACAAATATTCCAGATTAGGGTATAATAATGATAGAGTTGCTGCGTACCAAAAAAAGATAAACTGTTTTCATAAATAAGCTTATCCCTGCATGCGATTGTCTACAGACACTCATTCAAATGCAGTAAAATGTTAAATGGCTGTCATTTCAAAGAAGAAAATTACAAATAAATAAATAAAAGAGGCAAGCATACGAACAGCTACAATTCCAACTACTAAAACTGCTGCAAACTAATATAAAACAAAATGTCAAAAAGCCACATCTATCTATTTTTAGCACCAATAATATATGCGTGCCTCAAAGAAGGACATCTGTGTGAAGTCACCGATGAGGATAAATAGAACCAATGCGGTCGGCATCAAGTTAGCATTTGTCATACTTGCTTAATCACACTAAAAGAGTGTAAAAAAAATAAGCACTGCAATTATATTTTATATAATAGTGTAGGATAGATATTTAGTTAAATTAATAATGAAAGATGAAAACTTGAAATGATTATTTGCTTACCTAAAAGTGCCATAGATGTACAACTTTGTTATTCGTTAAGATCAGGTGCCTACTAAAGCCCTTCCAAAATGTCACTAAATACTCTAAAATACACTTGTTGTTTGAATTTTTGATATTTTGTTTAGATCAGTCCGTAGCAAGCCGGTGTTTTGAAATAGATCTGGCGCTTTAACATGGCGGAGGTGGAGGATTTACCTGTGGTTTCTTCCACTTCGGAATCCAAAGAGAATGATGTTGTTTCAACTAGTGGTACGTTGGTATACATTAAGAGGTATTTATATAACAGAATCCATGCCTTGATATCGTTTTAAGGAACTACAAATACTGAGTATTTTCCAATTTATTCAAATAACAAATAAGGAGATATGTTGTACCCCTACTGGAACCGCAACTTCTAGTTTGAACTTGTGTTCTCTCTTTAATGGTTGTTTCCGTGGTTATCTTTGCTATTGAATGACTAGTTTCCATACTGATTGTCCTGATTTCCATCCTTAATTTCTCGTGCGTTCTAATTGCAGAACCCTTACCCCAGAGCGACCATTTGTCTATTTCACCGGCACACCTAAGTCGCGAATATAGTCAGCAACCGTCTACGACGAATTCTTCTGTCTCTGGCGGAAATAATGGTCTTACATCAGAACGCCGTCGGAAGCTTCTCGCGGAAGCCGAATATCAAAAAACCGAACAGCGACGTTTACAGATTCTTGAATCGCAAAAACGAGCCGAAGCTCAACGCGAAAAACAAAAGGAAGAGCGCAAGCGACGTATTGAGGAAACACGACAACGAGAAGAAGCTCGTCAGCGGAAAGCTCAAGAAACTAAAAAGGAAATAGAACGCCAATACAGGGTTTGTTTCGTTTATCAATGCTTGCTACCGGTTAACCTATATATTCACCGTTTGTATTAAAGTTATTTTTACTGTATCCGGGATTTTATTCACAAATCGTTGTGATATGCCATTGATCTCAATTGTTTTAAAAGTACTCGTCCGTAAAATCCATGGATTAGATTCACGTTAATCTACTGCTTCGTTTTGCATCAAAGCTGTGTATTTTTGCAGAAAAGTTGTATTTGTATGTTGCAGCATTTTACTACACGCGCATGAGGAAACACTTGTTTCTACATAGGCATTGCATGCACTGCCTTCACCATTTGTTTTTTATGGTGCTCAGTACCACGCTTTTAAAGTATATAATCCAGTGACCTAAATTCTCAAACTGCCTGACTTTGATTGTCAGTTTCCCCTATTGCATGGAGTATATCTGGGTTGTTTTGAGGCTTGCTTTCAACTCGGCGTCGTGATGTGCATCCCCTGCTCATGCACATAAGGGAAAATTAATTTGGTATGACGCAACATTCAAGCATGTGTAGAATTTTCGAAACAGTTTTTGCATCAATCTCCACTAACGCTGCACTTGTCGTTTTTCGTCTTGATATCTTCCCTCTTAAACGTACTTTCGCTTCGTCACTTGAGTTCTGTAGTTTGTTAAAGCCTACATCCATCGTCGTGTGCTACTTGTCGTAAAACAATGTTATTGCCTACGATCATACAATTATTACTTCAAATATGATTGACAAAGTGTTAATGCTTTTACGCAATAACTTTATTTCTCGTGCACTCAGATCTATTACAGTTGCTTACAGTAAATTGCTTTTCATTGAACTCATCTTTTTAATGAGGAACATGCTGTAGATGTTAAATTCGCGTCACGAGTCTGAAATGGCTTTAATACGCAGTTTTAGAAGATTCTTAACAACTCCTGAAGATGTCAATCATCAATAGAAGTGGTATACCGAAGCTAAACTGCAATCTCTCTTCCCTTTTTAGGACCATATGCAAACTCTGCTTCAGCGTAATCGCGAGCGCACAGTCGCAAACTCCGATCAACACCGTCAACCTCCGACCATAATGCGTGCCTCTCACATGCACTCAGGTCCATCGAAACCAGCCACTGTCTCCTCGGCTTCCAGCGATCGCATGGCGACGTCCTTCACAGTGGCCTTTGGCAGTTCAACACCTCGTTCCATCTGTACGAAGGCTAATGAAGCTGCTTTGCGTTCACAGGCGGCCTTTGAGGCCAGGCTAGCTAGTTATTTGAACGGCAGGCATAGTGGTTGCTTCCTTACCCAATCTTCAGCTTACACGACGTACGCGCTATATGTGAAACCAGACCTGTTGCCCGAGGATCATCCTATCCGAAAGCACCATCAACAACAAGAACGGCACTCGTATACAGCGGTGTCACCTGCGCCTCGTCGGGCGGCCTCAGCGAACCCCGGCCTTCAGAGACACAACATGGCTACTCCGACCCTTGGCAAAGGTAGCCCGATCACTAGGGCCGGTCGTGGTAAGCCTTTTCTATCAAAACACCTTATGCGTATGTGTGCTCATTACTTGCGCCTTCGCCTTCGTTCTCAAATCGTGGCATCTGATGCGTTATTTAAGTTAACCCTGTCTTGCAGTTACGTATCGTTTCCAATTTTTCACATGATACACTCCATAGCTTGTTTGTGCTAGGCCATCACAATCGTCTGTTCATTGCGTTATTAACGCGGTCTACCATCAGTCCAAGTTTATCGGTTCGACATTTTTCTGAACCTTGTTCGAGTGCTCTCGTATTGCGAAATGCATGCTGTCGTCTGTGGAACGTAAAATATGTTTAAATGTGTCCAATGTCTGGGCCTAAGTGGTGCGCACTGAGGTCCTGAGTTTTTTGTGTTGATGCTGATCCCGAAGCCCCATTAATTTCGTGTCTTTCTTTGCTGGTCGCCGAATGCCTCATCGTTGGCATCATCCTTTTATTGGTTAAGCTAAGGCGCATGCTATTTACCCCCCTTGCAGCACTGATTCATTTTAACTCTTATGCGAAATCCCAATTGACATTGGTTTATTTGCCTGTTCTTTTTAATCTCTCCCTTCTCAGATGCATGTATGTGAATGGAGAGAGGCTCCCCGCTCGAGGTCGCCCGTTACAATCATCATCAGCATCACAATCATGGTCATGATACCACCCCCGCAACCGCTATGCCTGTCGCGTTAGATGTTGCTGTTTTGTAGTTTTTTGTTTGTTAAGGCACTGTGTGTGTGAGTTCGCCTACACTCACAAGTGGCCCGCGTGTTGCTTCGCCCACACTGCCGCTATGCCTCACGCTTCCCTCCCCCCAGTACTGCCCTGACGATTCCGGCTAAATAACGCCTTAGATCCACCAAAGAGTTAGCTATGCCATAGTCACGGAACACCAGACCCCGCCTGTATGTTTGCATTTCGAGCCGTATAGGGTACCCATGCTCCCCTGATTGGCTTCCGCTTGGGATGCGCTCTGAACAAATTTAACCAATCGGAATTCTACTGTTGCAGCATTACCTCATAAGGTGCAATAGTGTTGACTTTGTTGAGCACGCGCCGGTTGTTACGATTGCGTTGGTTACGAGATACTAGAGTCATCTGCACGCATATCTGGTTATAAAATGCTGGTGCGTGCTTGTTTGAATTAAATTGATAGCGCTTGACTGGCAAGTAAGAAAGTGGATCTCTGGCAAGGAGGCAGGCGCACGAACTTATAACTTGTCATGCTTCTTAATGCGCTGCCGTTAACCCGAATCACATTCCTACCACTGCCAAGACTCATCTGGTGATTTTCAGGTGACTAAACAGTCTTCATTTACTCTGCTACATATAATAACCCTGTGAGTCAGGGATAATGCTGGTCTCACGCCGGTTGGTACAAACTGGGTATACTCCTTTTTTTCGGACATTGTTTATTGTTATTTTGTGTTCTCTGTGTTTCGTTGTTATGTTTATGTGTGTCTGTGTTTGTCTCATCCATCGGTACCCTCATCGCACCTCTGATTGTGTGTGTGTATCTTTTCCTCTCACCCCGCATCATTTGATTAGTTGGTACGGGTACAACCAGAGCCCCGAGAGCGGCCAGTGCCAGCAGACAACCGCAGCCTCAGTCGAGACCCCCAGAGCGCGCCGCGACTGGATTACCACCCCTTCGAAAGGCGGCGAGCATTCAACACTTTGCCGTGCCAACTATCGCCTACGCGAGCAAAGTGAAGGGTAAGCACGAAGTGCGCGTGTTTGTGAACCTGCCTAAGGAAGCGACACAGATGGCTTTCGCTGGCTGCGCTCCTCCCTCCTCTCACTTGGACGCTCACCACCACCGCCACCACCAACCCCGGCATTCGCTCACTTCCCTTGTTGCCTATTAATTGGCTGGACTGCCTAGCGTCGGATTCCTCACTCTAACAGCCGGGTGACGCGTGGCGTTCAAATGCCTTAACTCCAGTCCAATATTTGCCTGATCGTGTTGGCCCCACGCCTACTACTTGGCACTCCAATTAGTAAACTAAAAAGCCCTCTGATTTCATCAGTGCTTCATGCAGTCCTTGTGCTTTCTGCAGACTCGCTCGTCCCCACTCGCGGCCCAATCACCGCACACACCTGCTTACATTACCTCGGAGGCACCTTTTTGGCTCATACAACATGCCATTTTCGCTATTCAAGTAGATATGCCATTCCACTAGAGATGCTCTGAATCACTCTTTTTTGTTCTATTTAGATGTAAAGCTCTGTTTTCCGTGTATTATTATGCCGAGTTGCTATCACTCCCTTAACACAACCGCCTCTTCAGCGGAAGTGATTTACTCGTTTTTTCTAAGACCTCCGTTGCCTAGCCTACTATTAAGTTGTACAAATAATTGTAGTTAAGGTCCACTTTGCATGACTCATTGAAGGTGATGTGAGGCAAGGCCGAACCTGTATTAATTGGTGATATTTGTGCTACCATGTCATATTTTTAGTGTCGGTTGACGCATCTTTTAAACCGCGTCGACCACTTCGGAAGAAATCTGTCAACCATGTAGAAAGGTTGTTTAATTCTACCAGAGATCCTAGTTCCTTCATAAAACGGTTATAGTCTCTTGCTTATCGTTGTGAAACTACCTTCTCATTAGTCTTCTCATAGTGTGCAATGCTGGCGTTGTTTTTTAGAGTGATATGCAATCTACCCATTTGTTTGTGCATGACTTCCATCTTCATTTGAGTGGGAAATCGTCCCCGTTTGCATGCATTTGTCCCTCGTAGTTGTAGATACCTAATCCACAACTGATGGCCACATTGTTGTATCTTCTTAAGTTCCAAATGCTGATTTTGTGGCCTTCTCTGATAAGGAATCGAGCCTTCCTGTATGTTTTGCCGAAGATATATGTGTGTATCGTTCCCCGGAATTCTGTAGTGTGATTAGGTACGGCTACTTGGCATTTTTGGAATGACGTTGTAAGCATACTTCAACGAAAGGCGGCCCAAACCAACTCAACCCCTCCCCCACTAATGAATTCACTTACCCACGCTCTATTTGGGTTCCGAAATACCTGTAGTCGGTTGGTGATTGTGGGGTTTAATGTAACAGGCAACTCATGTTTCACTTTAGTTGTCATGTATGAGAATGTTCCGGTACTTGGCGCCTATCTTTTTACATTACTTTCGGGACAAGAAGTCCAGCACTTCACAATTAACTTTGAGTGGGATTAAGACCCTTGGTACGAAGTTGATGCATAAATTCTCAAAACTGCGCAAGTTTTTTTATCTAAACTAAAGGTTTTTTGCACAAATGAGCTACAATAATACAGAATAGCGAGTCTGGTAAGTCGCTTCTGTCTTCGGGAATTCTTGATGTAGACCTCACAATGCTAGGCGTAGTTTTGGTGTTTTAAGAGCACAGATGTCTTGCAGTGTGCCTGCATCCCTCGCGTGTAGTGACGATGGTGGGCTAAATTAGTTATTTTTTTTTCTTTTTTAGGTGCTCCACCTCCAGAAATCCCAACTGCCCGAACCGTAAAGCCGAACTCGGCCACCGAAGGCGTTGGTACTCTTCCACAACGGCGGACTGTTCCAGGACGTTCTGGCGTGTCTCGTGAGTTTTCTCTTCAAGCGATGCACTCCTGCTTTCTGTCTATTTGAATAGCTTAACCCTACCTAAGAAATGACGTTCTTGATCGTTTTGAGTCTGACATGTTATTTTTTACGTGTTAATCATTGTTTTGCGTCACTCCTAAGCTATGGTCAAGTGCCTTTTGGCTTTTCGTATCGATAACCGCAACTATGATTGCAATTTCTTCATTCCTATCGCTCTCTCTCGTGGTCTTGTAGAATAATGCAGACTACAATCAATCCCCAGATTATTTAAATATATCCTCGAATCTCCCAGGGTTGATTTGTGGCTGCCACTTAAGTCTAACAATTAGGAGCTATCTGTATTTGCTTCTTCTAGCTTTTATTCTAACCTGACGCGAATTCGCTGGCCATGAACAGAAGTAGCACATGCCGAACTGCGGTTTTTGTGGCCTTGAAGTGACCTTGGAATCGCGCGCATTTTCCGCGATCCTCAACACAGCAACCCCTGTCCTACTAAATTTTAACGTTTTCCGGCGAATAAGTCTTGCGATCGAGTTAACAAATCCTCAGCTTGTGTTTAGGCCAGATTTGTTTGGCATTTCGGTGTATTAGCGTGCATTGACTGCCAGACAAGTTGGTAAATGCAATGCCCGGATTTGTTAACCTCGGTTTCGTCGTACAGTAAAGTGTGCAATCGCCGTGCACATGTTTCGGGCAGTAATCAGTATAACTCTTCGGCTGCACACGAACCGTCTAGCGACGTGTTTCGTCATCACCTATTCCGAAATCCGATCGCATTAGTTCCACGCACGCAGCACTTCCGTACCCGCTGTGGATTACCCTTAATGCAACAAGGTCGCCGTGCTTAATGGTTATTTAAGCCACAAACCAACAGTGCTTCGGTGCGTGTTCATCTGGCCCCGACCTCGTCTCTTCTGCTTGGTTGATTTCGTCACGGTGTTTTTGACCCTGTTAATTTTAAGAATTTGTGAAATGGAAGTTTTGTGGTTTAAGTTTAACCGCTTTAGTCTGCTTTTCTCCGTGGTTTCGCCTTTCAAAGTCTGGCAGGCTTGAGAAAAACCCTTCTCTGATTTGTTTGCGTTGTTAATTCGAGTTCGTGGGTTGGATAGGCGGCATTTTGCCTGCGTGAATCGAGCATCGTGACGTACAGTCGAAGTTTCACGCTGTACAATATGTTAATGTGAATTCAGCCAATTACAATTATGTATTTCCTCGAACCGATTTCCTGCTTTCCCCTAACGCCAAATCTGAATAACATTAGCACGAACTCTGAAATGAGATTCTTAAATTATGGCTCTTACCGTTTGTAATTTTTTTTTAAATTTTGAGTAGTAAATCTAACCCAATTCCCTCTGTAATTAATTCTAGCATGCGATATCGCATGAGTTGCTACTTATGCCGTATATTCACGAGAAGAGTCGTCACTACGTTGATTTTCGGGCACAGGTCATTTTTGGTAGTGACAGTTGGGTTTCCAACATAACCTGTATTTTCCGATAAAAAACAATGGTTCTTACAAAGGACCACTTGACGCCGAGTAGTTCCTTCATTTTTGGCTCGGTGCAAATTCATGGTAATCGCCATCTTCCTCCTGGCAGAGTAGACAGAACGTGCAGACGTGGTGACCGGTGTTCTCACTGCAGGTTGGCACCACACAGTTTTCGGTGACCTACTGGAAGACACAATGATTTTGAGCAAGAAATTCAGACATATCGTCTTCACTCTGACGTTAAGGGCCAACTCCTAAAACGAGCCAAGCGACTTTTCAACACAGCGAGCGAACACGACTCAATCGGTTTACGTGAATGCACTTCACGTAACTCTGTTCATTCAAGGATCGATATTAATCGATCCTATCTAAATTATTTGAGCTACGCCTTCTCGGCACTCCTTCCCTTCCTTCGGTCGGCCTTGTCAACTTAGGTTGCTCGGCCCCCAGTGCTGCTTGAGAGCCACACTGGGGGCCCCAGCGGTATCAGATTTGGCTAAATTATTGGACGGGAAGCACCCGAAGCAAGACGGAAAAGTCCGCGGAGTGGATCAGGATCTTACTGGAATTCCAGGAGTCCTGAACTCAGAATTCACCTCCGCCGACTCCCAAGTTTTACAAAACTGTTAGCCCTATTGATCAAGCGATGAGGTTTCTATCGCCACTCCCGTCCATACCTCCTCAGCCGACCTAGTTGCTACGTATTTGACATAATTCAAAAGACGACTCAGTCTCGTCCAACAATCGAGTTGCTGTGCTCAGCCCAACACGCTTCTCAATCTACAGTTCTCTGACGAGCCTCTCAAATGACTTTCTCCGCCTTGTTACGGTTGCCAGTGGTGTCACACAACGGTGTGGCGGCGGTCTTGCGTGCACGCTCATATCTGTCCGGCTGGCCAGCGTGTCCGCGCGCGCCCGCTCGCGTGCGTCACTCCGTGTGCACTGATCAATAAATCAGCACGCAAGTGAACCGCCGTTTCACCTGTGGCCTGCAGTTCTTACATGCCGCGACAGGTGTTGTCATTACTGGGTTCGTGTTCGCATCTATTACACTGTGTGATTCACGTGTGTGTGTATTAGTAATGGTTGGGCTTGAGTTCAGCGCCCACGCATTTTACGCACGGCTTTATTCAGCGTAATCAACTTTTACTTATCAAAAGTTCACTCTGCGCTACGTAGTGATCACCAGAATGACTCATGATTGAATACGGTAATCTGCCATCACACCTTGAATCATTCACAAACCGATTTGGCTCATCGCCTCTAACCGACGCGAATTGTAATTGAGCTCGTTCAAATTTTCCATTTGCAAATTTAGCTGGCAAATTTTGCGAGGGTACACGGATTGTGTGGAATTATTGTGACAGGTTCCAGCAACTATGCCCAGGGTCGCAAGTTGCCATCTGAACAATGGTTTGCGCCACCCTTGAAGGCTATTCGTGTGCACAGATTGTGTTGGCGATATCACCATGTTTTCACGTGCTGCATGTTTACTTTTGCCGTCTGCCGAGTACACTGTTGTCGACAAAACCAGTGTGCAGGAATCACTCTTCTGTCAGTTATCCAGTCGTGTGCCACTTGTCGATTGCAACTACGAAAAATACGCACTTCCTCTTGTCATTTTTGTCGAGTGAATAGAAGGACTAGTTATCCAGACACCTCATCAACATTTTTTCGCATAATGCCAAATTGCACATAATGGCTTTGCATTAGTGCCGCTACAAAAATGTATGTCAGACACCCCGTCCAGACCGTGATTCCGGTTGAGCTAAGGTAGTGCTGCTGCCGACTCCTTAGGGTGAAAATTGAGTTTTTGTTTTGACAATTTGCGACTTCACCAAGTATACCGCAACACTTTTCTAGGTGACCGTTGTAATAGCTATGCGGCGCCGACAACTGCCTCTGCAAACCGGCAAAGAGCTATATCCCATGACCAAAAACAGGCCCACGATAACTTTTCTTCGGCTTCCTCGACTTCCACGACACTGTCTCACCGCAAACCATCAGTTCCCAACGCACTCGAAGGACGAGGTCGTTCCCAGAAAAGAGCTGTTCCCACAACGACAGCGAAACCTCCTGAACCCATAAAAACTGCCTCTAAGCCAGTACCCAACAAGCAGTCCAAACCGGTGCCGATTAAGAAGCCTGCGACAGTGACACCCGCCGAAACTGGAATGGCAGCAGAACAGTCCTCGGAGTCGAAGCCGGTGACACCAACTCCTGATTCGCGTAAGTTTCTGCGATAGTGCTTTTCTAGACAAAAATCTGGTTTCGTGGCAATTCAAGGGGCTTATGTGGTGTTTTCTCGGGTTCCTAATAGACAAGGTAGTAGAAATGTGTGCTGTTTCTGTGCAGTCTTCCAGCAATTACTGCAACACGCCAGTCCACGTACTGGATTATCTGGTCCGATTCTAAGCCAGGGTCGATTAGTTGTTGTGGCCTCCCACGTTGAAAGACCAAGCAAACCCATGACTTTCGTAATCCACTGTTCGGTTACTCGCTCTATCACGGTACGGAAAATTTTCAGTTTATATGTCGACCATCCGATGTTCGCGTAAAACTAGCGCTGCTCATGGACACCACTCTTGCTGAAGTATATAGTGTGCTTAAGCATTCAAAACAGCGGTGGTTGCATTAGTGGCCTCTCACGTGGCTCGCGCACTCCTCAGCCCTCCTGTTTTGCCTCGCTTGTTTGTCGGTGGCTCTCCGTCTTCATTAACACCCACGTATTTGTGTGTGCATATTCAGAATTACCACGGTAACATCAGGCAAAACTGAGTGTGAAAACCTGTTTGTTTGAACAGTGAGTAAATCAGTTTGCGATTGACTGCACCAACGGTCATCTGCACTTAGTGTAATTGAGGTCACCCCATTTCAGGCTCCTATCTGGCAAACTGTTGCAATGGCTTAGTAAAGTGCTTTGGCCTAGCACTGGCCCACTAGGCTCGCACCGCACTGAGGGTTTGTGGGACTTTTATTCATATCATCACGTGTATGTGTGTGTGTGTGTTCGTGTGTGTATCGGAAGTGATGTTTTGATATCCACTACATTGCTTCCGATACATTCGCTTGCCGCGGCAATTTAATTCCAACAGCCTTCGTTACCACATGCATCAATGTACATTTTGTAAACTTTCGTCAAACAAGCCTGAATGAAGCGTGTTCATGAGTTGACCGAATGTCACCGATTGTCGATTGCAGTTGATGTTCGGTAATCTCTCACGCGCTGTGCTGTAGAAGACTTGGGTGGTCAAATGTAAACAAAACGTGATATTCGCTATCATCGGCCTTGCCTTTCTTCGCGGGCTATCACGGGCTGTCAACTAGCAGAGCTGTAAGGTAGTGCTAACGAGGACACTACACACAGCTTGAACATGGCTTGCGACGTCGCATTTGTCTAATTCCCGCGTGCTTAGCTTGCAGCGTCTAGGCACCTTTGTCCTCCCACTCCCATCACTCAGTAGTCCGTCTTTAGGCTGTTAGGTTGTTTTAATAAAATCATTTGAAGAAAACTAAAATGTACCAGTGTAATTGCTGGGTTACTGTATTCATTTGAGCGTCCTTCCTTCCACTTTAGCACCAGCCGCGATGCCCTCTGTATCGCCCGTGGCGTCGACACTTGCTCAGGTGCGGCCTTCTCCTGCACCACCCACGAGCCTCGCAGAGGAACTTGAAAGCACGCAGGCAGAGTTGCCTGCCGAACCACAGCAGGGTCCCCACTCACCGCCTGCAATGAGTTTGGCCGCTGAGCTCGACTCGGCTGTCTCGCCGCCTCTCGAGGGGACATCGGTTCCCGAAGAGACACTAGAAGTCGAGGCACCTGCGCATTCAACAAGCGAAGAGAAGGAGCCGGTGCCTGCCGAAGATGGACCGGAAGCAGTGGTACGTCAACACATGTCACTTGTTTAATTTGGTGCCTTGTTTTATTGTCTTGGTTCTGCATAACACGAATTTACTTGAAGTCCGTGTGGCTTTGGCTTGGCACCTGTTTATTTTAATTAGAATCTATCGGCTAATGCAATCGAGCACAACCACAACGGTCATGAAGCCTAGTTTAAGGCTGTTTGTGTCCAGTCGTGATGGGTCATACCTACTAGTGCCGCTCAGCACAGCACTCTAACCTCGAATTGCTATTCAGCACATTAGGCTGAGCTATTGTCTTCGTTGCAGCCCGAAGTTACGTCAACAGTGGTGGATGATGATGATGCTAATAAAGCGGACCGCAAGCCGAGCGAAGAGGAGCCGTCACCGGCAAATGTCGTCGTTGCGGCCGCCACGGAAGAGAAGGAGGCCGTTCAGGCACCCCGGAAGCCAACTCCCCCGCCGGGACCACTTCCCAGCGGGCCCATCAAGGCGTCCACAACAGGTTCCGGCGAGGGCGGGTGCTTGCCTGAGGAGGAAGCCGCCATTTATCGTGCCAAGATGGCTGAACAACGCAGACTCGCGAAGGAACGACTTGCAGAACAAGAGCGGTAAGTGCAGCCCAGCCCTCGAACATCTTGTACTTTATCTCATAATCTCGACGTGGATTGATCCGGTCAATTTATGATCGGTTTAAATAGTTGGATTTAAAAGTACATCCTCTTGGCTGGTCAGTGCATTTACTAAGCTGGCTTGTAGTGAAACAATCTAAATAGAAGTCGCCCTCGGTAAAACAGAACATTCACCAGTCACTGGCTTTGTTTGGACAAAGTAACCATGCCATTGCGATAGCTTTTGCAAAATGCGCGCACAAACTTCGACTGCAACACAGCTGAATTGCTGGTTCAGACAATTGCACTCAACTTCTGGTAAGGGGCAAGCGCGAGAAATATTGTGCTGGGTAGATGCGAATGGTCTCTACGCGCTCCGCAGCAGGCTGGGAACCAGTCTAAACCTCACTGTGTTTGTGTTGTTTTCCACAAGGCGAGAAGCTGAAGAAGAAAGGGAACGCAACGAGCGTCGTGAGGCGGAGCGTCAGGCGGCGATTCAGGCAGCCCGCGAACGCGCCATCGAAGAGGCGCGTTTGGCCGCCGAGTCGCGCCAGGCCAGGGAGGCCGCGGAACAGGAGGCCCGCCTGCAGGCTGAACGCGAGGCCCAGGAGAGGGCAGCGAGGGAGCGTCAGAGGGTATGTCCGCTCTCTGTTGTGCCCTTTTCGCTGCGCGTGTCGGTCGAGAACGGCGTTAGAGTCCCTGTGACGATCCTTGGTCGCCTGATTATCTGACTTGGTTTTCTTGGCACTTGGTCCGTAATCCGACTACGGCGTCTGTATTGTGTGCATTGTTTTCAAATGGGTCAACAATTTGGGTCACCTTGTGCGCTGCGTCTTGGCTGTCTCCGTCATTGTTGCTTCAAATTATTGGCGCGTTGCTTTGGGGCACAGCTGGATTATTACGCTTCTGAACTGTCAACTACGGTACAATGCTGGTGTACTGCTAATTGAGTCATAAATAATTCTCTTCAAAACTGGGGTTCAGCCCCGAAATAAGAAATCGGGTAGTCGGTTGACAAGATTTCCCAGTAATTTTCCGTGGATGGTTAAAAGATTGAATCCCCTTCTCTAGTGGATCAAAACAAGGAGAAATTGGCATTTTCTCTCATAACAAATAGCCTATCAGCGGAGATTCACATAACCGTGTTTTAATTTTTTGAACCAAAGTCCCGGGAAAGATTCATAAGGCGGCTAACCGACGATGACGAAGACCGAATCGGCGATCTCCCTTGCTTTTCGGTGAATTGGGTTGCGCTTTCACTCTAACATTCATGCCTTTTTTTGTGGTAGTGGGTATTTTGATGTGGTAATTTACTTGACGCACAACTTTGTTCTCAGACGACCTCCTGGTCAAGAATAATGACTGGACTAACTGACAGCGATGTGGCGAAGGTATGCGTCGCTTTTTTTTCTCGTGCAGTGATAGATTCACGTGGTGTTCGGTCTTGTTAATTGGTAGCACATAATTTCTGTCTAATCAACTGCCCTGTCGAAGCAGTGTGTGTTGGTGTGCGAGTGTACCTTTCTTCCTGACTTTTCCACAACATTCTTCCAATTTGCAGTTGGCTTTTGCCTTCCTGCTACCTATAGTCTAAATTTAACTCATTTTCCCGTCAGTTTTCATAAAAGAATGACTTTGGTGAAAACTGATAACATTATGAGGGGTGAGCTATTGGTCTTTTAGATCATTTTATTGTCACATCGTTAAACAACCCAATTCTCACGAGGAGCTTTTAGCCACACCTTGTTACGCCTTTTTTATTCGTTTGCAAAATTTCTGTTATTTTCTGCTGTGTCCACACGCACGTGTTCAGGCGTCAACTCCTCTCTCTCTCTCTGCTGTGTTTACTCCCAGGAATCGACGTGCGTTCTCGTTTGCAGGACACAAACTGCACGTTCGCTTGACTCATTCAATCGCTCCGTGACCGCCACGCCCGCTTAATCCAAATTAACCTCTAATTACTCTGTTTAATCTTTTTACCTGCGAAAGGCTTACTAGCGATATCAGGCACAATGTCTTCATTCACTGGCCTCACATTTTTTTTCAAAACCACTGACTATTCGTCCACGCATGGAGCTTCACAAAGTAGTACATGCGTTCCCCTTTATCTTGTCATCCTGACAACTGTTTGAATTGTCATGGCAAAGCAGGTTGTCACGATGTGTCAGCAGTCGAAAGCGGTGCGGGAATTAACCTATTTGTCAAGTTGTAGTGTTTGACTAACGTCGATGTGCTCTTACTCCCCTGTGGGCCATTATCTGACCGATTTTGCCCTGTGCCAACTCACTCCACCTCCGACTTTTCAGCTTGAAGCGATTGAACGCGAGCGTTTGGAGAATTTCCGCAGGGCCGAAGAGGAGCGTGCAATGCGCAAGAAGCGTCTGGACAGCATCATGTCGCGGGTGAACCGCAGCGATCGCTCCCTCAGCCGCGGTGTGGCCAACTCAGAGAGCTCCAACAGTCTGCCCGGCATGATGACCACCAGTGCTACCAACGCTGGCGGCGATCAGCCTGCGACGGAAGGCGGGCCGAAACAACCCCCGGTACACTTTTCACTGGGCCATGGTGTAAGTTCTTCGCGGATTTGTTGTAATCGTACATACACGATCGTAGCAACTAACCCACCCAATAATGCCAGTCGATACGGCCACTGACACTGGCCCATTGACGAAGCAGAGCTGTGTGCTTTGGATGTTTGTTATGTCGTACCGCGTAATTGTCTTTCTGGCACCGTGTCTGATGGTGGGAATTTGTGACATTCGAATTCATTTATTCATAAGCACTGTAGAAAGCTTTGTGTCACTTTATCTAAACGCTTTGTTTGTGAGCCGACATCTCAGTAACTCACACGGAACTAGCCCACCGCCTCTCCCAGCCGCACTTCCTCCCAAAAAGACTTGTCCCGCCATTAACAGGCCTTTTGAATTCTGCGCATTACCAACAGTGTCCCCTGTCCATTCGATCGCGTTTATCGTCGAAGCGAAGTGTTCGTGTGATTAGTCACCACCTGCTTTTTTATGGGGTACGCCCGATCTTACTGCTTCCATTTACTGGGCCCTTTCCAACACATCTCTGTCAGAAGGCGAATGCATGTTAAGAGCCTCGTCACGTGGTCTCGAATCGCACCGGTACCGTCAAGTTTTATTTGCCCGTTCACGTTGTACTGATACCTGTCAAGATCAGAGATGGCGCCTCAACCTAGTTGTGTTGTTGTTGTCCTGTGCGTGGTCAAGGCAGTGCAAGACGTGTTTGTTGACCAACAGAGTCTGATTGAACTAGTAAAAACTGGCCAGATGGGTAAAAAGAGCAGTGGTGGGGGTGGTACATGCCCTGGTGTGTGTGTAAGCGGGCGGTCTCTCATGATTGACGGGTGAATCGGAGAATGCAGCGACGGAGTGGATGGACGTAGATCAGCACAATTCTCGGGACCTATAACGCCGCCCTTTCCTGACTGTACACTCACCGCTAGCAATTGTATCTCGTGCGTATTATAAAAGAAGTTGACCATTGTCCATTTGTTATTTTCGATTTTCTGTGTAGCGGCCTGTTTAAGCCTGCGGCATCGAGGTGGATTGGGTCGCGCTTGAACTTGTTCCCTTTTGTCGGCCGAATCTAGAATAACTTAAGCTAGCGTAGTCACGATCGGGATCCTACACAATGTGATGGGTTTCTTTGTGTCCTGAATTTGGGCGAGTGCCGGCTATCAGGACCAGTGTCAGTGCACGCACGCACACACACAAACAAGCTTGTGCCAGGTACACTTATTTCGCTGCCGCACTGAAGCGTGTTTGTGCGCCTCCACAAAATTAACCAGCACTTCAAGGACTTCTCCGTAGAGGCACAAAATCATCAATTGATTTTTACCAAAGCTAAAGTAAAAATCTCGAATTAAGGTGCCTTACAAGTCGAATCAGTTTTCACAAAATGATTCGTTATTACCATCTCCCAGGTCTGTTTGATGTCTTTAAGCAGCCAGAGTTTTACTCTGGCCGTCTAAGTTCTTGCCCCTAGGCCGTCTTATGTGTATGAAGTGCCGGCACTTGTAGTGTGCACAAAGCAGTAATATTTATGTCCTGCGTTAGTCCCGGCTGCCACCACGTCGAGGCGATTTTCCCACCGCGAGTTGACTTGATTCCCCTCTCCCCCCGGACGAATTTTTCCGTGTTTCCAGGCCTCGCATTACTCACTGAAATGCCGTTCGTCGGAGAGGAATGCAGTTGACTCTTAGCGATCAAATATATTTATACCTGCGAGACGGCCTGCACGAGACCATTTGTTTCTAAAACACGTCACACTGTTGAAGCAGCGTCAGGACTTGAAGTCTTCGCGGACGTTTTTCATTGCTTGTTTTGTCGTGAGCATTTACTTCCTTCCGACCTCGGCTCACCTGCCGTGTTGCCAATGGCTCCTAGCATATCCGCGCTTATAACTGCATAGCAGTAAAAAACCTTATTGCCATTGACCTCGCTAAACTGGCGTGACCTCGTATTATGTGATCTGCAGTCAACCTGTTGCAATATCAGAGGTTAACTCTGTGGTCCCCGATCCTGGTGGCAAGTCGCGTGGGCGTCTCCGCTGCACCTGCACTGCCATGTTGCACTGATTGGTTCAAGTCTGCGTCGCTACCGCGGTGTGTGTTCTGAAATCCAAATTTCCCTCACTATGCCGGTCATTGTCTGTAGTTGGGTGTTTCGGGAAATAAGGGTCACCCAGCGTACTCCGTCGAATTGCCAGAAGCCGGTTGCTAGAATTAGTAGGGCTACTACGTGGTGTCTTTTTCCCTGCTGCCGCCCTTTGCGGCTTGTAGTTCAAGTTCTCCAATGATGCCTTCCAGCGGGAACCTGCAGATTCGTCTACCACCGTTCCCAACCAAAACGGGATTTCAAACGGTTACCCGAAATTCACCTCCCCTCTCCTCCAGTCCCTCCTCAGCGGCAGTAACCGATTCGCCGGCGACTCTGCAGCGTCCGCCGCCACCACTGGTGGCGTCTCCACGGACACAAGGCACGTTTTCATCGCTTTATCCTTCTCTAACATCCATTAGTTACTGTATTGGAAGTCGTTTATATGCTATTAAATACGAAACATTAATTTTATCCCACCTACTGCAAGGTCTTTTCGCACTGCAAATCGACAATGCTATAATTAGATTTGTTAAAGAGGTTACTCATTGGAATGTCCCTTTGCGTGCGTGTGCGTGTGTGTGGAAGTCCCAAGTGTGGTTTCTAGAGTTCCTTGTTTTCTCACACGATCTCCTCATCTGTGGTCATCTTTTTAGGCTTCCCGATGATTCGCAGGAGTCTTCGCAACGTCCCTCTCCAGCCCCCACCAATTTCCCCATGGGAACTGTCGGAAATGGATCAAACAGTTAGTTAACTTGATTGCTTTATTCCGTATTGTGTTGATGTAGTGTTTCCCTGGGTTCATGTGTTAGCGAGTAAAGATTGACCCAAATGGCGGGTCTAAAACCCACTGTCTTTGCTATCTACTACACAACAGCGTTCTGTAATCCTTCGATTTCTACGCCCTCATAACTGATTAATCTGGTGTGTTTTCGACCTACAAAGTGGACGAATGTCTGGCGAACACGCCTACTCCAGGGCCCCGTTTTCCGCGTTTTGTACCAGCGTTAGTTTGCCGATAGTTAAACTGTCTCTACTAAATCAGTGTTTAGTAGCAACACTATTTCCACAGTCGGTCATTCTAGTCCAGTTGGCAGTTTATTGTGACTGTTTTCATTATTCCTCTTTAGGTTAACGAAGAACCCGTAAACCACGACTAACTCCCATGAGAAAAGACTCGATGGCTTGACGTGAGTTTCGTTCCCTTCTTCATCAACATCACTAAAATTTGCGTTGTTTTCCAATGCCAACGGTTAGTCAACAATTTACGTCTTGTTAGGTAAAGATGTGTTTTACCTTTGGTCGTCTAGTTATGTCGTGTTTTTCAATCGACACCGCCCACCAGACAGTGTTTCATGCAAGTATTCCAACTTTAACCTCCCATTTATGGTCCCTGTTTACCTTAAAACTGTCAAGACGCTGCTATTGATTTTGTAGTTCTCTAAAGTTAATTGGCACCGCAATGTGTGTGCGTCCCAATGCCGTTTTGTGCAATTCACACTGACACACTTACAACCTTCCACAACTCTGCGGTCCCATGTGTATGAGGTAGCTCCAGCGATGCATTCTGCTCTTCTTGTTCGCAGGTACTATTCCTGATCATGATTTAGTCAAAGGTGCAGCAACAACTTCTTGTCCACGCTTCCTTTTTAATAATGGGTTTTCGTTCCCCAGTTATTGCTACCAACGTTTGTCATTGGTCTGCGATATGTGTTACCTATTACTAATCTTTCATAATTATAGATTACACAACATCCGTTGTGACCGTTCTTCGCCCGCCTTCCTTCGCCGATCCATCTTATACCCGGCCTCGATCTGTCACTGGCGGGCTCCGTCATTCGCCTTCGTACGACCCCTCTCCGCGTCACCCCTCCCCCACCTCACCACTTCCCCACACCCACTCTAGTACTCCCTACCTGTGATCTTCAAATCAAGTCTACCTTGAATTTTATTCACAACTGCATTTTTCCGTTTGTTTTGTGTGCGTGTCGCGATGCGTGCTTCCTTTTCACCCTCTCATCCCCTCCTGTCGTGGGCCCCCCTCAAGACCTCGATTACCACCTCCCCCCGCCCCCAGTACATAGCCATGTAAATGTAATTTACTCCGATTATTCTCCCCCTCAGGCCGTCATTAGACAACCTGCTTTCTCTCAGTTTAACACTAGCATGTCGCCACTAACCATGTTTGAAACAGTTGAGTGAGATGCTGTACTTGTTTGTTTGCTGTATTTGTTTTCGCCACCGCCACGATCACCCATTTCGTTCGCTTCCAATTATGCTAGAGGTTGCGAAAATCCGAGAGAAATAAAGCCTTTCACCTAATATTTACGCACATACGCACACACTGGCGCTACCCTCAGGGCCCCTGTCAGTCCATCCAGGTAGCCGATGTAATTCAAAGGTGGTGTAAGTCACTACTTATTAAATGTGAATGACGCGGATGTAATCAATCGTTTAGCGGAGGTTTTGATCCCACGGTACTTTAGGGTGTGGAAAGGCGAGTGATCGGCTCTGCATGCAAACTAGGCCTCAAACTCCCGGGACAACACAATGTCCTGGACGCGACTGTTTATTCACTCGCTAAGCGTTGCGATTGCAAGAGTGGGGATCAATTAGGATCATAAGATAACTGGAGATGTGCCTATGGACGTGCGGTAGGGTGGGGATCGGCGGAATTCACCCTACCTTCTGTTAGGCCTTAGCAGATCCAGTGGGTTTACACTGCGCTACTCCAACCGGACACCGCTACTTCATGCTGCCGTAATTTCTACCTGGTTATCTCAGTGACAAGGTTAGTGGCCGCCGTTACAGGAACTTGGTAAGCTATCAGGGTGCGCTGCGGTTCCATTAAATAAGCCCTAGACTATCGTTTAGTCTACCGCCCTCGAATAAAGTCTTTTAAGGAGTTATCTGCTGTGTTTTGTTGACAACCTACTTGCTGGCTTGGTAGGTTCCAGAAATAGAGTAAGGTTGAAATTTCCCTAATGAAACAACAGAGTGCTTTCGTGGGAACACCCACTTGAGGTTGATCGTTTGTATGCGCTTGTGGTGATTATTATTTCGTTTTTTTGTGCTACATAGAATCCAGAACTAAGAAATTGTTGAAACGTGGCTTTGGTAGTTGCGAAGCTGGCGTCCAGTCACTGTGCTGCGTGAGATTGCAAGTGGTTTCTGAATTAGTTCGCTCTTTCAAATGAAACGACTTGACTCACATAAACTCCTTTTATTCGGTGACTGCGCTTTAAATTACCGGTGACGTGAACGTTTTATTACGCTGTGGGTCTTCTTAAAAATACAACGGTAAACCGTGTCCTCTGGCAATTATTTAAATGTACCTGATTCCATCAATCTGTCGACCATGGCTGACAGGCTCTGTAGAGTCAGTAAAGTTCACGACTTCAGCGAGGAATAGGGCTACGTTTTCACTTGACAGTTTGAAACCTTTTAATATTCCAACAACCTGGCCAATCTGAGCATGTGCACATTGGTTCTTGAACCCCGTCTTTTGGTTAAGTATTGGTTAACTTTTAACACTGGAAAATTCGTATTTATGTGCATTTTTCAAAGCAGCATTAACGAGCGCGGTGATCTTACTTAGATATCAATGATAAAACACAATAGCACGACTGTGATTAGGGTTTAGTAGATAACAGAACAGCGATTTTATCAGTGGTATTTCGTTTGTCTTGAGTACTGTCTGTCAATGTTATTCCGCATTTCCATTTGGCAATTGATGTCAAGTTTAGCTTATAGTTGTTGCTTGCAACTGCTAGTGAAGGGTCGATTTTAATGTGGAGTGCAATGACGAATGTTATTTTCTTAAATGCTTGCTTAGGGGAACGCACTTGTCACAATTGGTTCAAACAATTCAGTTGTAGAGTTTGTACTACTAGCGGACCCAACGAACATGGAGAGTACCAGCTCAAATCTATAACTGAATCGGATTGTCATTTAAACACGCAACGAATTTAGCGTTTTGGATTTTCTCTCCATCGGATAGAAATATCACAGTTTATGTAAAATTTGTTGTCTACAATAGCATCAATTAAGACAGATATAGTGTTGGATGGGGCTGAACTAAAACGAAACACGTGGTACCACGAAATGTGCCACTTATTCCGAGTTACTTCTAAGTAACCAAAAGATCAGATCACGTGTTTACTCTCAACAGCCAACAAGACTAAATTATGAAGCCATCAGAGAAAATTTACCGGAATGGCAAATTGCAACGGCATTGTGTTTCACCAAGGTAGTGTGCGGTCTCACACATTTGGTAACCAGTGGGAAATTACTGGAGAGGGGTTGAAAGCTGAGGTCGCATTTATCATATTGTTCTGGCCTTAGACCACCAAGTTATCACTTATTTCAAGGAATTTTTTGCTGTCAATGGCCTGAAATTAAACTTGACTCAGTTATTGCTTATGAGTAATAGAATTGCAGTGTGCACTAATAGCGAAACGTAATTGGATGAAATTGAGAATTAGATAAACTGAATTATTATATGAAAATTAGTTTGATTTCACGCTAAGAAACTAAATTTAATCATTCTGCTGCTCCGTGGTTTCGCATCCTACTTCATTTTCACACAAGGCAAGGTTCCAATGGCCATTGGTCCGAGAACCCGCAATTTCGATCGATTGCAATTTAAAAAATGTCACGCATTGACATGGTGGTTGGTGGCTAACACTTGTTGTGTGCAGAATGCCAGTCTTGCGAAGTTTCTACAATGCTAATATTCCAGAAGACGTCGTCAAGGAGGCAGTAAAACGTCGCACAAAACAGTCCAATGATGCCTTTAAAGAATTTCTTACTGGACTGGAAAAAACTCAAACGAACGCCGTCGTGAAATGCCTCCCTAGCATTGTGGGCCTTCCTAGACGTGTTTTTCTAGGAAGGTTGGCAAGCATCGGGGAGTACATAACAACAAAGAAGGTTTCTACAGTGAACCTAGTTGAAGGTAACATGAGTCTGATCACGGATTACATTGACGAGGGCAGAGTGGGAGCCGGCAAGCGGGTGGGCACGATCAAGAAGGTTGAGGCTCTCAGACAACTCTGCGAAGTAGCCAACACTCCGACTCGTCTTAAAGACTTGGAAGAATGGGCGAAGTCTCATACTTCACGGCTTTATAATGCCCTGATCTATTGTCTAAACGTGGAAAATGTGGTAGTTGTTGAGGAGGCGTGTATTACAATAGCCTTCCTCGCTCGTAAACTCCATTTCACCTTGTTGAGTGGAGCCGAAAATATGGTAACGGCATTGGTATCCGCGATGGCATTTGCCATGAGTCCGACCGAGTCGCACGCGGAGAAACTGCGTAAGGCGCTGGACTTCCACGCGGAGATGGAGATGGCAAAGGGCCGGACACTGGAGTTCCACTTTCCCCGACTAGATTATGGCCTCGAGGAGCCCAAGTTTCGCCTAATTGGCTACGTATATTTTACTCTGGCAGACTTTCTCTACAACATCCCACACCCATTCCTGATTCACTATTTTCAGTGCCGCATCCTGCGTCGAAAGGAAATGACCAGGACTCACTTATTCAAGATCTTTTTCGCAATTTGTGACAATCTTGTAGAACTAGAGGAAAATGCCAAGGAACTCTGCCCACGTGTAAAGAAGCCGCCCCCAAAGCCCGTCACCAAACCAACTCCTCTTCTCGGTCTGGACTCAAAAAAAGTCCCACCTATGAAGAAGACCACTGGGGGAGGAAAGCAAAAGGAAGACGAGAAAGACTCCGATCCGTTTATGTACAAACCTGAAATCTATCGCAAGGAGCAATGGGATGCCTTACCTCCGAAACTTTATACCGAAATGTTTCGTGCCTACAACGACCGTAATCCAGAGAATCGTAATATCATTTCAAGTACAATGACCGTCCTAAGATCGGTTTCACATGTGAAGCTACCAGCCTTTGACGCCTCACTCATCCAGAAGCTGGAATTCCTTAATGCAGAGTCACTTGAAAGAGGCAATAAACATATCCGCATTGCGACACCAGCGAAACCCGCGGAGAACGAGCTGGGAAATCTCGAAGAAAGTGGAGCGGTTCAGAAGGAGGAGGGCAACGCTGATCGACCTGCAGTTACTGTGCCTACCTTGCTGGATGAGGCAGCTAATGAGGAAGTTCGTGATGAATCAAAGGCCCTAAGCGACGACAGCCAAAGTTTGTCGAGCAGTCTTGAAAGCAATTTGGAGGTCAGGCGGAACATAAACAGACCCACAGTTCTTTTGTCCCGCCCTCCCGATCTGAGTAAACTTAATCTTTGAGGAAGAATGATAGCGAGCACCTCCTGCCTTCTACATGCTCACACAACCTTCTTAATAATTTTGTACAGAGCTCCGAACCCTTTTATAGCTCCCAGCAGTACTGACAAACTATATTTGATACCACTACTACCTATCCATTCTGACGCGTGCGAGCCTTTGAAAGCTCATTAGAACGATACAAACAGCCGACCAGAGCTACCACCGTGTAATCACAAGTTGCTAATGGGAAATGATGAAGAAGAAGCAGAGACCACCGACGTGAGCACCACCCCATTCACCTAAAAAACTGACTTATTGGCATAGGCTTCGAGGAGTGCGTCCACTGAATAGTTCTCCACTGTCCCACCCTAAGAGAGGACAAAAGCATCCTGATTTTGTTGTCAGTACCCGAATGTCTACTAACAAACCTTAACAATCAGTTGATAAGTTTACAACCAAAGACCAAAGTCCTTATGCACCAATCACAATCAACACAAATCGGATCAATCAGACACGCTGCATCCGTTACCATTGTTGTGCTAAGCCGATTTCACAGCCCGTCTTTTGTTAAGGTGCCCTTGATGATGCAAAATAAGACACTTAGCACGCATGTACAAGACGTTCATTTATTAGAATTGGCAGGAACGAGGAAGGGATCAGCACGCAATATATACACAACAAAATTACTCTGCCACTTCGGACTTCCTTTTCTTCTTCTTCTTCTTGCCTTCAATTAGTACTGATCCGTCAGCAACAGCGCACTCCTCTTCCCCTTCCACCATTTTTTGGATTTTAATAGGCGCCTCCTCTTCAGCAGCAATGTCGACCTCCAGACTCCGTTTTTTCTTCTCTTTCTTCTTTTCCAGCGTTTCCGTTTGAACCTGCTCCTCGTGGTTTAGATCTCCATCGCTCGGTTGCACGCACTCCGACTTTCTCTTTTTCTTCTTCTTTTTCTTTAACTCAGTGGCGATTGGATTATCTTCATCAGTCTTATAGAAATCGAGGTTTGGCGAAGAAGACCCATTCAAAGTCGAAATCGCACGCTTTTTCAGCTTCGCAATTACTTTGTTGGCCTATAAAATGCGCACAACAGCTGTTACCTCAGATATCACTGGAGCGTCCACGACAAAGCACAATTTACTTACTTCGACAACGGCTGCGGCCATTGCTTCAGCATTTGTCTTTGGCATTACACCAGATTCGAAGTACTTCAGTCTGTCCTCAACTTGTTGTTTCAAATGCTGACCATAAATATCACATAGAATGTCACTGAAACAGTCAATGCGTGTCGCTAAAGCACATTTGGCCGCAAGAAAACGTGAAATTCTGCCTTTGTTCTCTTTTGCAGCACGCCCAATGTAGGAGCTATGAAATATTAGTCCATACTTTGGTGTCCGTCCACGAGTACGAAGGGCCCTGAAAAGAGCCTTCTCAGCCCCAAGAATCTGGATTGTTGAAGCGGGAAATTTGGCGAGATTTGTTAGTGATCCGGCATGGGAAATAAGGCGAGCAGCGACTTGACTACCAATGAGGGTGTTTAAATTGGGTGCAACACCAGTTAATTTGCTAACCAGGTATTCATATGCTTTTGTGCGGCGATCCATGAACATTTGAATGCGTTTTGTGAATAAGGCTAAATTTTCCACGTCTTGGTCGGTGATATCAAAGCCTAGCATGCTTAAATGCCGAAAGAACATTAAGCCTACCCATAGACGTTTTGGCAGCTTCAAGAATTGCGGCGGCCTTTTCGTGATCCTGGATGACTTCTTCAATTTCGTGTATAGACTCATCAGTTAGATTTTCACGGCTGCGTATGATGTTAACCAACTTGATATAGTTTGCACTCTCTGGAACCAATTTTGCTAGTTCCGGGAAATGATAGGAGAACCATTCCTTGATGCGCATTGAAAAGGTATTTATATCTTTGTCCATTTGATCCAGTAAACTAATTGTCTGAATAACCATGTTGTCATCCCTAAAAATATGCTTCAAACTGAAAATATACCTGTTAACGTTAAACTTGACTTTGGCTCGTGAGTAACTGTGACCAAGACCTATTTGCGCTTGAGATTCAGCGAAGTGAGTAAGCTCAGCAATATAGTGCGGGAAAAATTCACGTATTCGACGATACACCTCTGCAGCAATTGATTCTGAAGAGCATGTCACATTTCCGGGCAGACCAGTTTCCGGAACCTTTAACGCGTCGGCCAACTTTCTTTCCGACACGCAGAGATGTATGGGTCTTTCACCACTAAGACTTGATATGAGGAACTGCTGTAAGTCATCATGAACAATTCCCTCGGATACTGCATTGCAATTGTCGAGGGCATTTTCCGCTGACGTGAAGGGAGAAAACCCACGAAGTTTAAACGTGCTGGAAAATGATTCATAGTCAACACAAACTTCGGGGAGACGTTCAACAACATCTACCAGTTCATGCAGCTTGGTGCCCAAAAGTGCATAACCTGATGCATGTTCAAACAGAAAAACAACTCTAACCTAGTGGGAAAATGAAAAAAATAAATAATAATAAAACACGCGCATGCCTTCATATTTTCCGCGACCTATGCAATACGTTTCAACAAAGAGCTCATATATCTGCATTTAAGTCTTCGTGATCTTCTTAATTATAATAATTGCGAAATAACGGGGCAATTCTAATGTTTATTTTGCTCGATACCTCAAAAAAGGCCGAAATAGTTTGTCTTAATCAAGGCATCGAAAGATTCGGAGGTTCCGAACTGATTTTAACGAATTAGTTGAAAAAAATCACATAATCATTAGACAAATTTAGAAGATGGGCAGTTTACTAGGAAACTCAAAAAATTTTGAGGAATAGACGTATTGGCGTTCTATATTGTATTGATAATGCATTGCATTTAATGATGTCCTTAATCCATCTGCCATTTTATTAATACCTGACTCATTCTGACTCAATTCAAAATCATTGCCTCCATAACGTGTTATGCATAATCAAAATCACCCCCTGAAGTGCTCGAAGCTACAAACAGGAATGCATATGGTTTCCGAAAATTATTCCTGCTTCCAAGAATGTGTCAAGAGCAGCATGAGTCCTATATATATAACACGCTTTCTTTCGTATTGGCTAATTAAGAAGACCTCTGATTGTCCAAAAAGCAGTCGTTTTCTCAGCGTTTATAGCAAAAAAATCCCAAAAATGTAAACTATTCAAAAAAATTAGATGTTAAATGTAAAAACTTATATTCAACCTCAGAAAACTCATTGTGATTGTATCCTTGCAATCTAACTAAGACAATTAACTAAAATTAACCCAAAATATCCTTATATAGTACTCATTGTTGGCCCTTATAAAGCCCTTCACAAAAGGTGTGGATATAGCAACTGTAACGCGCCTTCCGAGCTGGTATCTAAATGGGTATATAACTGTTAGTCCATTCCTCTTAGATAGCCACATCATCAAGGTTTGCTATCAGGCATACGGTAGAAGAGTAACAGGACAAATCAGATGTATTCCAGACTACCGCATATAGATTCAGAGATCCAGGGCTTAGGGAGAGTCAGAGGCGGAGGAGAAAGGTGATGGCCGTGAGGAGAGTCGGCGTTGCCCTCAGACTCACTGGTGTGCCTTGAGAAAGGTGAGACTGCGGGAGGAAAGGAAAGGACAAAGAACAGGCCAGACTAGCGTGTGTGGATAAAATGGCTTGGGTTACACAACAATCATTTGCACTATGCGCAATATCTTGTAACAAGAGACGTCTGCCTGGTCAGACAACTCGGCATATCTCAGAAGCCAAATTCGGTTTGCTTGAACCCCCGTGAAAAAATTTAATGATCCCTGTACCTTGATGGCAAGTTGGTAATGTTCTCGAAACACTTGAACTATCTGATTAAATCTTTTTCCTGGAAATCCATTGTCCGTTAGCTATGTATATGTTATCTGGCAGAAGTGACAGAGATTCATTTTTTATTCCCACTAAGAGCAATGAGAGCTGTATTACCATCGTAACTCCATTTCAGATACTTACGCTGAAATATAGTTAATTAACGAAAACATCATTTAAATTTTTAGTCGTGTCTTTGAATTGCGCAGATGCCACGAAAAAATTAATACTGGGAACCCCATTGGTTTGCCAGATAAATCTGTGACTAGCCAAATCCAGATGATGTTTTTCATTAGGCTTTGATTACTTTTAACTTAAGTCAGTATGTATAATTATTGCACGCTGATAATTCGACTTTGAATCAAAATGAAACAAAATTATCTCCTTTCTTAGTTAAACATATTAGCACAAGCTTTTGACGACTAACTTCATTAACAGTATCCGTTTTAAATTTTTATACTAAACTATGCAGAATTTTTGTCAGAAAACTGTGGTACTAAACAAACAACCAAAGTTTTGCATTACATTGAGAACACTTTGTTTTGCAACAGCTTATTTACAACAAAGAAGTAACTGATCAATTGTGTGATTATTCTCGAAATTCAGAACGATATCCTTCTTTAATGTCAACTGTGGTGGCAAAGTGGATTCGCGAATTAGACGTATGTATCTCAACCCTTGACAGACGCGACTCCATCCCTCTACGCATCGTTAGTGGATGGGGTTGTCAAATGTTTGTTAGACTCAGAAGGTTGTAAATTCGGCTCTTCGGGTTCAGGTGGAGGATTTCTTCTCAACTTTAAAATTTCCCTCATCTCACTCCTCAGAAAAGGCTGCAGGCACTGTCGCCTTTCACGTGCCCGCTTCTTAGCCGTTAAAAAGAGTCGGGTGCGATCGTCGATGACCTCCTCAACACATGCTTCCATCTGGTCTAGCCGTGGAGTCATTTTGACCCATCGCCTCACCGCCCAGGTTGTCAGGGAAACCGCCACAACAAGGGAAAGGCTAAATATCATGGTTGCGAGAGCAATCAGTCTCAGCCTTGCCACGCGAGGAGGCCTGTCGCCCAGCTCCCACCGACTCGGGGGCCTAGGTGTTACCTGTAGAAAAAATGCGTTTGTGAGGAAACTGGAAGTAAACGTGGTGTTCTTGGAGGCCTGTGTGGTCGGAGGATTGGGCAGGGGAATGAGAAGGTGGCATTCCCACTGTCCTTGCATCGAATTATTTAACTGCGACAACAGACGAATTCGTGCTCTCGGACGGACCAGTAGATCGTTAAACATCGGTTCCCCATTATGCGTCCACACGAGACGTGCAGCGTCGTACCAGTGGAGGTTGCCTCCTTCAAAGGGACTCTGTTCACCTACATTGGAATGAAGGTAAAATGGCATCAGTGCAGGAGCGGAAAACTGCTGGCCTAGAACAATTACTGAGAAAAACGTTGCCATCCACTCTTCGTCGCCGACTTTAAGATGACAGGTATATAATCCGGTGTCGTGGGGCTTCAGATTATGAAGAATGAGTTGAGATCCCTGCACAAGGATATGCGTTCTGTCAAGTTTCGACACCCACCTCTCTTCTTCGTCAAACAAATCAGGAATGGGTGGGATTAAGCGTTTTTCCTTAGCCTTTACAGGCCGACGCTTGTGATTTATTGGCCTTCCACCCAGTCTCCACGAGATGGTTGCTCGTTTTGTTGGAAGACTTAACTGAGAAATCCCCAGTGATTTCGCTTCCAAGGTCTCCTTCACCATCTTATAAGCTTCTGTATTGCAGTCAAGAAGTACTCGATCTCCAGCTGCGCGAACCATGACGATTTCAGAGTGATCTTTGGGCGATTTTCTCTGCACTCGAGTGGCCAGGTGATCCTTCTGGACCTGTTGCGTCACTCGGGCCTTTACACTGTACTCGTCGAGTTGTGGAGTGTCGGGACATCCATATGAGCAACGTTTAATTTCACGGCTGGAACCACTACAGAAGATGGCATTCACTCCAACATCTGGTGGGGGGTTATTGCAAAGACGAGTCCGAGTTTTCGTCCCGGGCAGGCAGCCCATGGAATCGGGTTTCAGATTTGTTTTGTCTTCTGTGAGAATGCACTCGGTCCAATCACTCCAAGCACTCCACCCAGGTTGGCGAGGACAAATACTGCTTAGTACACACGTCAAACAGTCGGTGTTGCTTCCCACACAGTCGGAATCTTTCTTTACTTTGCCGAATCCATCAAAACACTGACGAGTGCGACAACGTTTTCCTGGTCCACAAGTTACAGAACAGGAAACTGGCCAAGGAGACCATGCTCCCCAGTTTTCGCCAGCAGAGGAAACCTCGTGGAGCCACTGGATAAGGAACAGTGCCCATGAAACCAGCATAATTTTGAACGTAGAAAATCGATTGTCATTACAACGGATGTTGTCCAAAAAGTTGGGGACCGACATTGCACTTCGGTGGTGTTGCTTGAGCCCACATTCATTTCATATCTTTGTTTCTGCATTATGCAATAAGTAAGGACCAAGGAGTTACTGTCACAAGGTTATGATTTATTCAAAGAAATGATCTGTTAACTCAAATGGCGTGCATTTTTAATTATTGAGTGATTATACCTTTAAATCTTCTAACTCTGAAATAATTCTAGCAGCAGTAATGCAGATGTTGATCATACCAAAGGAGTAACTATTTAGCGATCGAATCTAACTTGGCGGCAATTCGTCTACTCACTTGTCTAATATACGTTTATCAAATGATTTTAGCCTATTTTACTGGATGGCCGAGTGCCCAACCCCATTTAAGGCCTGTTCCTCTGTTAACTACTCAAATGAGAAAGAAATGTGCCAAGGCTTATGAAACTCCCCACTAAACGTTCCACTTCCAAAGTGGCAGTAATAGGACATATGGCCACTTTGTGTTACGTAAGAGGCACTGTTATTCAGATGCAGAGAGCTTTTCACAGTGCGCAGTTTTCAATAAATGATTTTTCAGTTCCCTGCAAGCAGGATTTCCATTAGTTGGTCTATTCTAACTGTAGAACCTATAGGTTTGTCACAAACGTCACCTAGCAACCTATAAACCAGCTAAATTTTTGTGAAAATTTTCGCTATTGGCCATATGTGTTTAGTCAGTCACGAAAACACCACCACTGAACTTCTCGTGGACCATAATTCTGGTTTCTAGAGAAATTGGGTCCTTAGTCTGCCAATTTATCCAAGGCTAAGCCTCAGGGTGTAAAATGGCGGACAATGAGGCAGTCACCAATCCTGTCGTATGTGTAAAAAAAGCGAAATGGTTTTAGGTCAGTAAAAGCATAGCATCTGTGATTCACAAGAGACCTTTGGAACATAGTGGTGAATGGTTACGTATTCGAACAAAGCTTTAGAACATAATCACAATTTGTAGGCATTCCTCATCATCAGATCGAAGTAGGCGTTGTTGTCGATCGACGCACTGACACCTGCATAATAGTTGAAGAATTCTGTCTTTGTAACCTAAAAAAATAAAGGTTCTGTGTCATTCTTTACAAGCCATTAAAATACAGTGATTACAGGATTGGTTACTTGGCGTTCGTGAGGATGGCGCCAATCAAATTAATTGGCGAATAAGGCAAACACAGGTTCATTCCATTAAGCAAGTCCATTCTGGTTTTGTTGGACTTCCTGTTTGTCTTTCTGATGCGTGGAAAAAAAATTCAACCACAAGCTAATATGGTCAAAACATCTTTGAACAAAGGCAAAACCTCTTATTTCGTGGTTATCGGCCAAAAAGGTTAAGAAATTGATTTTGTCAAGCTTTAAAATCTCTCTGATTTCTTTGTCGAAGTACAACCACATTAGCTGAGACTGCTACAACTGCCATTTCTACCTGGTCACACACCGATATCCGCTACTTCTACCAGGAACAGCAAATCGGTAGTGATTTGCTTTTATCTGGGCCGATTGACCAGGATAAATATGATAGCCTGCTATTGACATTGCTCAAGAATTTACTCGACGTCCATTCACTTTGTGCCAAAAAGGCAAAAAATAAACTCTTATAAAGTGGGCAGGAAGAGACGCTAAAACAAGGCTGATTCTAAGTGGATGCTGCAGTACTAACTAACGGATGCTTAACGGTTAGGGCCACTTTGTGCCTACTAGGCACGGCTTACACTTAGGGGACAAGGCAAAACAATTATGTTTAGCGGTAACCATGGCAGCTCTGCCTTTACAAAGCAGTGGCCGAAGTCACAAACAGAATTCTCTAGACTAATCAATGACTTTAGTTATGAAACGCTCAAACAACATTAGGTTTGTAGTAAAAAAATGTGGATGTTTTTATTGGTTGAAGTAAACTGAAGACAGAAAATTTCCGAAAACGGGATGTTGAATCATCAGAAGGGGGTTTTAATCGCGTTGGAAGCATTTTCTGGGAAAATAATTGCACCTGATTTGATGAGGTAAATAATATTATTTCTTGGTCTTCATACTGTTACTTAGTTATAAAGGTTTAAAAGATAATTAAATATGAAAGAATTGTTTTTAAGAAGAATGCAGGTCCTTTTTTCTAGTTTGCCTCAAAATTCACATCATTGGCTTTTAAAGCATATCTTACCTACTCGGTAATCGAAATAATTCCTAAACCCAACCAATAGAAAACTTTCTTTGACAAGAAGGAGATCGCTTGTCAAAATACCACCCATGTTTTGCCATTTTGTTTTTTGATTCAGAATCAGAAATAGCCCGCAAAAAGGCTCCAAAGCAAATTTCTATGCTCATTTGATTTGATATCTCAAAATTCGTTCCATTAATTTGCTTATCCATGCCGGAGCAAATATCTAGGATAATTCATGATTAACCAAAACTCTAGCAAAACTTTTTTGGAAAAAACACCATTCTTACTTTGCCATCCACTTCATCGGGAGCTTCAAATTTCTTCAGAAACTCATTGAAAACTTGCTCCTCTGTCCACTCGCCGTTCCTGTACTTTGGATGAAATTTACAATTGTACACACCACGTAAGTCCTCAGCCTTTACATATAACAAATTACAAATGTTTAGCAAATTAGTGATTAAAAGTATTATTTCAAAAAAAAACTATTGCTAGTGGTCTTGAAGCGAAAGTCAGAGAAATATGGCTTAGGAATTCCAGAATGCAGAATCCTTATTTATGAAAATCTTGCATGTAAAGAAAATCCAATAGACAAGAGCAGCTAATTTATGGTCTTTAAGTCTATCAGAGAAATTCTTGTGAAACGTTCAAAATTTAGTTTTCAGCCCCATGCAAGCAACAGAGCACCACGAAAACACCGCACCTGGGACGTGCCATTAGCTATCCGTCGGCTAATGTGGTTTCCAAAGATAAGATAATTGTATATTTTACCAGATAATAAAGAAAATTTTTTTTAGTCGTAAACGCGCATCTAGAATTCGTGTTCCGTAACAATGCAGACATTTCCAGCCTTGATCATAATCAGCATAATGCAGGACTGGCCAACTTGAATATTAGGCCATAAGTTGTCTAGTTTTAAATGTTTAGGTACAAAATATTTTTATTCCAGAATTTAAAGAAGTGAGTTCTCGACGTTGCTGCAACATTCGTACTTATTCGAAGTACACAGATTTAGACATGTCTGGCACACCGGTAGTTTGAGCCTGGTAGTTAATGTAAAAGTATGTTGCTAACTAGCCAAGTCCTTGAATTCCCAAATGTGTAAAGGTTCGCCACTATGTCAATTAACTTTTAGTCATAGCATATCTAGATAATGGACAAATTATGCCACATATCTAAAAAACTTTCGTGCACCGAATTAACGTACCGTTATAAAGCCATCCTTGGATCTGTCCATTTTCATAAAAGCCTGATTAATTAAGTCAATCCTGCATTTAGGCATCGGGGGCTGCTCAAATCAGTAAAAAGTACGCAACTAATACAAACCCGCAAAGCAGCCAAAAATTCATCAAAGTCAACGTGCCCACTTCCGTCCTTATCAATGAATTCGAAGATTTCCTTTATTTCCTCTTTTGTCAAATCAACACCAAAGTCCAGACATCCCTTCGTAAATTCGCGCAGATCAAGCATCTTGTTACCGTCGTCATCTATAATTCGAAATTGCCTAGAAGGATAAAAGATTTAATTGGCTAGAACAAGGTGGATCTGTGTTGCTTGGATTTAGAAACTTCTACTACTTTACTTTAAATGCGCTCACTCAAAACATTTCAGCCAATTAATAGGGCAAAAAAATTAAAGTTTATTTGTTGCAAAATTTAAGGTATTGCTATTATGCTAAATATGAAATGTTTAATTAGTTAACTAATCAGAAATAAACTTTAGTGCATCATGTTGAAATGTCGTGGCAATGCTGAATATTGACTTGAAGTGTAGTATGCAGATGCCAAGACTCTGTCAGAATAGTACACTTGGTAGTCAGATTAGAACCACGACCTGTAAGAACTAATTTTGTGATATAAATTTATGCAAACATCAAAGTTGCCACTAGCTTGTTTATAGTGGTCATCCTGGCAACTTCCAGGAAACCTCCTAACGGTTACACAGCTAACAAGCTCAAATAGCTGCGAACCATATCCACGCAACAGAGAAAATTCAAATTACAGATATATTGAAATATGAAAGTATTCAGCAAGATCAATTTGTTAATTGTGGAAGTAGAAAGACATAACAAATATAGCAGCCTAAAGTTCAAACGTTTATTTAACAAATATCACATTGTATGGGCGCAGAGCTACTATTGCAGGTAAACAAGTGAAATTTTTTGGTCACAAATCTACCTGCCAAGTCCCAATATTCCGGACCCTCCTCTGGCTAAACACTGCAAGC
>UXSR01005617.1:37720-47864 GCA_900604375.1 Mesocestoides corti
GAAATTGTCTGCACGAAATCTGCGTTAATGTTTAGCAATGCATTTGCGTTGCTTATCTACTACTGTTTGTAATTAATTTGCCTGCTTTAAAATTCTGAGCTATTAAGGACTAAATATCTCTAACTGAAAGGCTTAAAATGTTATTCACCATAATTCTCGATTTTGATCAACAACTACCTCCTAATGACGGCCTATACTGACTGTTCAACTTATGTTTTGAGTCCGACGAAGTACTAATAGGCTAAAATTTAGCATTAATATGTTAACAAAGGGTAACACTGAGAGATTTTTATTTTGGTCATTTGTATTGTATTCATTTAATTTGAAATATGGAGCCCTCATATACCAAGAAGAAAACGGATCCATTTACACTGTCTTGGTCAAAAGATCAGAGATATTAGCCTCGATTGCTATGTAGAAGTTAGATATTTCTTTATTAGCCTTCAACAAGCTGTCTTGTTACATAACCCACCAGGTGGTTTACACCTGAATATAATTACTATCTGAGTTGTTTGATCAAATTTGCTGTCGATTCACTACATTTCAGCACTGTTTTATTTAAAAAGGGCGTTTTTCTTTTAGGAAGTCCTGAATACAGTTCGACTTTTTATTAATCTCTGTCCTCGCTGTTTAGCCGTATTAGTGTTCTGACACCTCGGGAAATCGGATTCCTACTCGAAATTTTGTTTAAAATAGGATGTGAGCTCCTAAATGCGCTTGGGTTATAATCTGAAATCTCATATTTTTTACGAATACTAAAACGGATGTAAAATTAATTAAATCATCATCGATTTCGTGTTTAAATGTGACCAACAAGAACCTACCCAGTATTGAAATTTTTCAGATAATGCGCAGAAGTGATACAGCCATAAACCGAATCAAGTACATCTAGATTTTCAAAAGTACCTTTTCGTATTGGTGTAACAGATGAATATTACGGAAACTTATAAGTTTGCGAAATCATTAGGCAATCAATTGCTTCAAAAATCATCAAAACCTTAATACGTTTGCTGCAGAAATATTAACTCGAACACAATCAATAACGCAATCATTATACTCTATTAATCGAATTATAATCAAAGTACTGGAAAAGCTGGTTCTTGAGGTACAGTAACTAACGGAAGAGAATAGACAGAGGAGGAGATGGTGAAAGACGACTGGAAGGAAATTGCGCAACTCGACGCACGATCCCCAATAAACAAGTACGGTTTGTCATGGTAGATTTTGTGTTCTCGTCATATTTACAATTGGGGACAGCGGAATGATGACGAAGCAATCAACCTGAAATAACAAATTAAAATGCCTTAAAGTTATAGGATCGTGTGTATTGTAAATAACCGCGATTCACGAACACTAGGCACTAAATTGTGCTTGACACTTCCCATCCTTCGTAGAAAGACTCGTAAAGCAGTAAAGCTCTGGATTCTTCCATTGCAGAGGTCAGTTCAATAACTACATGACTCACAAGGAAGACCATGAAACGAATGACTTAAAAAACTCCAAAATATCAATCGGCTGGGACGGCAGACGTTTGTAGTCAGCGAAAAATGGTCTCTCTCTCTCTCTCTGAGGCCTGATGCACTTAAAATCGCTGTTTTTTTATTAACACGTGTTGCTTGAAATTTACATCCAATCACTTCCGGAGGAGAGCTTCATGCCGATGCCACGGAGCTACCGTGGTTGATAACAACCCACAGACATTGACTAGTTCAAGATGATGGGTGCCTAGGAGCCCGCCCATCGGTATCGACAGCTACTTTGAATGTTTGTATAATCTGTCCTGTATCGGCACCTCGACAATACAAATAACCAAGAACGACACTTTGGTGGCCCTCTTCCAGATATTGTCGAAAGTAGCTGCGAGAAATACGAGGGCATCATCAAGTTTAAAACTGGGGTGGTTGCACCTCTGCAGGACGTTTATGGGCCGATAACATGTAAAAATGTGCTTTTAACACGTAAACACTCATAGTGAGTCGTGTTGATTCATCTCCAGCCGCCACACTGTCCCCTCTTCACAGCGCGCCTATCAGCGATGCACTACCGTCTGTATTTACATTCATGTGCAAGCACCCCCACCCCCCAGGTTTGCAGTTCCTTCACCTGGCCGTTTTACAAGTTCACCCAAACTATATCGGCCAACAACCACTGTAGTCATGCGCTACACTTGAATACACACACACGACGTCACAACTAGGTTGGGCTACCTACTAAACGGTTGTCTCCACCACCTCGGACTTCCTTGGTCTTTTCAGGTGACTGTCAAATCGGGCCAAAAAAACAACACAGTGCAATCGGAGTGATTCAAAGCCATGTCGTGAGGCAGCCTTTCGGACATTTGATTGCGGGTTCGAACGCAAACTCAGACACCAACATACTCCACTCAGAACTCATTAGGGGGCGGTTCTTCTGACTGGGTTATTGGGAGATTGTGAGTGGGGGGTTAACCAAACAGAGTCCGACGAACCTTCATTGTTAATCGTAGCCGTTTTCAGTAGCCTCATTGCACCGGAAGTACTTGGCGGCAGAGATGCAGAAGAATTTCTCAAGAAAGACCTCAGAGTCAAGCACAGCGACGTGCGCCGCACGGCCAATGAAGTGGTTCGCCGAGCTCTGGACCTCATGGTGGACATCGTAGCGCACCACCGTGGTCTTTCCGCTTTTGATCAACTTCTGGAGGATGTTAGCCACCATCTCCATGTAGATCGTGCCTGGTAAAAGAACGCGACCCGTTAAAACCTGAAGCCACCTCATTCAGACTGCAGATGACAAAGAGGAGACCATAGTAAATATTGCCACGAGAAAAACAAAGACATATAGCTCAAAAAGAGATTTGACGTTGTGCAGGACATGTACAATGAAGGTTCTGTCCAAAAAAACGATAGAAACCTATGTTTGAGACAAAACTGAACGTGAGAGCAGGTGGTTGGATGGCAGGGTAGAATGCAAAGGTGCCAAGACCTACCCATTTCGGTGGGGTCCTGTATAGAGGCCTTGCAAAGTTCGATCCGACTGGAGTGATGAGGCACGTAGTGGTCCTGAGGACTGGCGACCAACAGGACATACCGGAAGCGGTTCATGCCCTCCGCCGCACTCAGCGTGTACATGAAGGTCTCCCTTAGGTCCGGGTGGTCCCTCATGCGCAGTTGAAGGAGGCTTTCAGACTTCTTGAACTTCTGCAACGCCCACATGCCCATGCTGACGAGACCCGAGGTGCTGTAGACGGTGCCCAGGTGGGGACCGCAGAACGAAAGGAAGGTGTGAAGCCGGGGGTAGAGGTGCTCCATGCGGGGACTCGACAGGGCTGCACGGATCAACACACAGCCCAGACTGTGGCCGATGAAGCTAACGGGAAATGAGGTGACACGCATTTAGATCGTGCAACGTTCGCAGCTGCTATAAACTGCTACACCACTAACGTGATTTGGCTGACACGTAGTCAAGCGAAAGCGAGGGAAGTTCAAGTAAACTTACGAGCAAACAAACATTACCGACACGTGTAGATAACGCACACATACACAGACGCAACTGCCCGTATTAGCAATCGTAAGCTCAATTTCCATTTCACTCACAGCAATGCCCCGAAACAAGGATCCTGAAGCAAGCGCTGGCAGGCGAATCAGGTGTTTGTTGCCTATGATGAGCATGGTGCCCGGTCGCATTACAGCCTTGGGGCACTGTGGAGCAGAGTACAAGCGGGCAGGGTGGTTGTAGTGCACCTACGGTAACACGCCGAATCAAAATTAATCTAACACGTGGTGGCGTAGCGCATAACCTTGACAGGCACTTTGAAAGCCTAAGTCGACGCAGAGAGTAGCTTTAACACAACACGCTGCTATTGTCTGCAAACTGCGCCACAGTAGACGTGCCCGCATGATTTTAATGCCATCGCATTTTGCGTATTTGAAGCTCATTGAAGGTGACATGCCTATCAATAATGGTGCTTTCGCAAGGGTTGAGCGAGTTCAACTGGCAAGAAACGGCCGATTCGCAGAGTTATAAAACAGGTCCTGGAAATCCAAATACACGAGATCACATAACTCGATTTGCATACGCTATCTTAGCAAATAATTAGCACTAACAATTACACTAAATTAAGTGCACGAATCATGCTGGACCTAAAGTGCATGATAAAGTGACCACGCGGTTTGAGGGTTGCTGCTGGTTTGGAAAAACGCTTGTGGATGCAAGCAAAAGACGAAGTTGACGAAAGCACAAGCTACATTAGACAAATGTAATTACCAATCCTGTTTAGGGAAGGGGGGATTTAAAAGCAGTTCAAAGTAGGAAGGACAGCGGATATTTGGCGTGATGTTAACACGAACTGATGTAACGTTGATACACTCAATGGTCAGTGTTTGGACGAACGCCCTCACAAGTGCTATGCAAATTGGCTGCCAGTGGACGCGCACGAGTAGAGTCTTGTTTGAACACGCGTGTCTTAAGATGAGTGGCACTTGCCACGCACCCTGAACCCTTTTCACAAGTGCCTGATAAACACACGCATACCGGGACCGGCACCCCCCCCCCCGCGACGACGTTCATTTAGTCATCGTTTTCAGGCGGTACATGTGGCCGATTGCTAAGACTATAAGGTGGTGTAACATCGCTAAATTAGGCGACCCCGAGACCACACTGTCTAAGAAACAAATGCGGGCCCCACTCATACCTTATGTGGGTTGGCGTCTCCGTCATGGAGTCCACATGCTGAATGATCTCCTCAACTAGATTATCCCGGAGTTGCTCGAATGACGCAAAAGTGTCCTGATGGTTGCTGTCCGACATCAGAAACTCCAGAGGGTAATCAGGCAGTGCCATCTGTAGATATACCGTCACCAGTCGAAGGTCATAACAATTGCCTGGAGGGAGTCAAATAAAAAAAATAATGTAAAAAAATCCATTCACAATTTCTACTAATACACATAGTTCCTTTGCCAGATCACAAGAATGCTTTACATCTTCGACGAATATCTAGGGGCCTGGTGACTTTGGAAACTGAAGTAAACCGAGACCCTGAACGAATCTGGCTTTCCTCGAGGTCACACACACCTCGGTGTCATCTACTGCAGAGATTATCAGTTGAGATCAGGTACGGTCAGCAATAACAAATGTCACGCTATTCTTCACTATTCTGCTGTTTTAATTCTGATTCCCGCTGAACGCCATGTCCAATTGGCTTACGCAGTTAGCCCCCATTTTGATGTTTACACGTTCACAACTTAGCAATTGTTGGGTCGTTTTATTTTACCGTTTAGGAGAACCCGTATGCGTTGTTGGACGTTCGAGATCGTTTTTTTGTTATTCTTCAACTCTTCGGTTAGCGTTCCCGATAATTCCGAAACCGACGGTTAGCTGGAGCAAGGAATACTTGCTTCACCCCAACAAACAAGTACAGTCCTTCAGAAACTGAAGTTACTTGGAGCCAAACCTGACAATTCATTGGAATGTACATCATCTTTAACCTTCGGAGGATTTGTGGTGCGATATTTGCTACCAAGCGCAACAACTAGCGCATTATAGGGTTTATCTGTAAATAATGTCAAGCGATAATAGAGTTGTTGACGAACTCTATTATCGCCTTCTTTCTTTTGGTAGCTTAAGCATCGAAGACTATCAAGAAGAGAAATCCAAGGCAGGTATTACACAATCTTCGAGGTAGTACTAGGGCAACTGTTGCCACAACCAAATCAATAAGCCCTTGCGTTTAAAGACATCAGGAAATCACCAATGCTTGAAAACAGCGACCCATCTGAAACTGGACCATCAATTCAATTGCAAAAACGGGATTGCTTAGCTTTCGGCAATCACACTGACATTCAAGATGAAAATAAAAAGGACCAGCACATGTAAATTTAGTCGCCTGGCATTTCCAAGGTTTGTTAGGGGATGCTGCGTGTTGTGCAGTAGGTGCAACATGGCATTCACAGACAATCAATTAAATAGGCTAGCGTCTGGGGTTTCGCTAATCTAATAAAGGTAGCTGTAGCTGCTATCTTTACGAAGAAGACAAATGCAGGTGGCCAGAATGAAACTGTGATGTACGATAACATAGCACACCAATCGGAAGCACGGGCAGGGTTTTCTTAAGGGAACCGGGAGACGGATCAAATCACTCACTAAAATAATGCTCGCAGACTGCTACAGTCATAGTAATTTTAACTGATGAGGCAAAAATAGCAATATTTTAACAGCTCGACTGCAAGCCTGCTCCAGGAGGACTTCGTAGACCTAGGGTTGGATGAGAGCAGAACAGCACAAGGTCGCAACTAACCGGGGAGGTAGTTGAATAACGCTCCACGATTTTAGAGATTAGATTGGGATATTAAGGGGAACAAGCATACCATCAAGGCCATGGACACAAATGACGAGATGAATGCCACTTGGCTTGACAGAGGGAGCGGAGAAGTAGGGGAACGGGACAGCGAGTTGCGAGAAGTCCGAGTAGACGTTGCCCGTGAATTTTGGGATGATTTGCTGCTTGAGGTGCTCTTTCAGCATGACAAACGTCATTGTTCCCGGTGCGAAGGTATTCACCAGACGGTCCGACGCAGAATGCGAAAGACACTCTACTGAGCTGGCCGACGTTCTCTGTTCACGCGCACTATTCAGACGGCGGTTACTTGAGCTTTTGTCACTTGTCTCCTCAGACACGATTGGTTCCAAGTCGGTGAAAAAGTTTTGGGACAGGGAACGCCGCTAAAGAGGCAAAATTATAAATTGCATGTCATAGTACCATCTAATATAACATCCTGCAAGTAAGCAGATGTTAAAAGCATTATCCCGCATTATCATTGCTGTGTTTTGGTTATTACTTGATCTTCCACAGAGCTCTGAGATTCTGATGATTGAGGAGACAGGGTCACCTGTAAGTAAACAAACGAATTTATTTCCCGACAAAAAGCTAGTTAGATCTTAAGGGATATGCAGTTCAGAGAATGGCAAGCTTACATTATATTATAACTACATAACCTATGAAGCACTAATATATCGTGGGGCACGAAAGTACGCCGAACTAATAAAGGTATCCAAAATATGAGGGGTAATGTATTTAGTGGTTCACAATAATGCGTCATACAAACCGCGTTACGGCACTCTCATGGCCTTTTAATAAGAGTATTAACCACCAAATGTTCCAATTAAATGTCACTGGCATTGTTTACCCTGTTAATATACACCTACAGACATGTGAAGTAATTAAAGGTAGATCGTACTGATGGATTTAACTATAATTCAGAGTGCACACCAAGGGCTCGTGGCTGCGAAGGGCCACAGCAAGCCACAGATCCGACTCGTGCCCAGTGCCAGCCGAAGCACAGAGGACATGTTGCTTATCAGTGTGCTTAAACAGGCATCCACTCCGACTAGCCACAAGCGCTGCAGAACGAGGAGTGTGTGACACGGAAAGTGAAGAAAATGAGGTCAAACAACTGAGGTTATTGAACAAATTTAGACGTGAAAACTTGGAGGTGGTACTACCACTACCATTGCTCACCACCAATGGAGGAGTGCAAGCATAGTCAACAAAACAGCAGTGTTCTGCCCAAACAGTCCGCCATTTCCAACGTCGTGAGAGAAAAAGATGAGCCAAATACAACAATAACAACACAACAAGCACCCAATTTGTGTACTTGTCTGGAGGTTAATTTGCAAAGACGGAAACACTCATCGTATGGCCAGTAAGTGGCCACTTAAGAGAACGACGCATAACCCAACGAGCCAAGCTAGTCGATTCACGCGTGCATGTCCGTCTCACCAGATGTGAGCCACATCTGGCCCGGTACGCTTCGAGGGTGAGGAGACAAACTTGTTACTACACAACACAGGAAACTAATAGACGATGTTTACGAGTGATTTCCCCAAGGTGCATATAGTTCTTATATACGACTGTTTGGCTGTAATGATTCTCCGAGTCTGATCTACTGTTGGGCGAACTTGACTGTACGGAAAGTTCAGTTCAGAAATGGAGTGCAGAAAAGAATCGACCTACCGCAATTCTGTCCGTCCCCCTCTGGTGATTATTCGTGACTCGGTGGCTCATGGTAGTTGGCGACGCAGTCTCGCTAGATGACAAACCATTAGATGCCATCGGCGATTCTTCGGCTTCCAGAGGAGCAGAGGATGGTGCCATGGCAACCAAAAGCTTCTGCACGGTCTCCCCCTTTCTTCCGTAGTCGGCAAACTCGTCTTCCAGCGTCAGCATGTCCTCAGACAGAGTAGGCAGGGGTGAAGTGATTCCGTCAGCGCGGAAGGGTGTGTTGGAGGCTCTGGAGGGAACCGTGGGAACCTCGTAGATGGTTTCCTTCTTCGCGAGACCTCCTTTAATGAGCTCCGAGATGGGAGGAGTGGTGGAGGGGAATTCGGCAGGACCACTGTGACGGCTGCAGGCCAGAGAACCCGGGAGCGGCGCCTTGTCGCACTGGCAAGAACAGCTCCGCAGGTCAGACAGGGAACCGAGGTGCACAAGGCTAATGGGGGGGGGGCAAGTGGAACAGCAAATCAGGTGAAAGGTTAATTAAATTGTGGAAGGGAGGACAATAAACGGGGAACTGAATTCTCTCGACGCTTGTTCAGAGGTGATTGAGCTTCTGTGCCAACTACGGCACAGCTTATCAACATTCCGCTGTTATTGCGAGAGTGGCCAGGTCATGCTATGCGCATGACTAGATTCAGTGTGACATGCGTAAACAAATGTCTGAAAGTTGGAGTTTAGAACAAAAACACGATTTCACTGTCAAATTCCTGCCTAGCCGGATTCAAGATATGTGTGAAAATAAAGCCGTTCGAGTTTACGGGTGTGGTATCTCGAATTTCAGAGCTTTTAGCCAATTTCACGCCAAAATGGGAAAGCATCTAGGTTTGTAGAGTAAATATATGGTGAAGTTGCCTCGCTTTAATCGACTTCCTGCAGTTAGTTACGTTCAGCAACAAAACAGACCATGCAACAGACGAAGAACCTGCCAAATTTGTAGGGACTATGGTGGAGGACCACTAGAGTGAAAGTAACGCCATTGGTAGCTGAGTCAGAACATAGTGCGGTACTGTACGTCATTCTACCCACCCCAAGTAAGATCACGTCATCATGAATTTCAATCGCTTAATCACACAACAGGCATGTCGCCAGTAAGTTTATCTGGAGTAGAAACGAAGAAGACACCGTTTTGGCTAAAAACTGGGAGCAGCTGAAACGCCGACCCGTGTTGAGAGGCTAAATTGAAACAGGCTTTAACAGCGCACCGATTTTGAACAAACATAAGTTTTACGTAGTCCGAACTTCCTAGCATGACCTTGTGTTTAAAGTGCCCCAAGTCACCAGAACACAAAAGCCACACTCACAAAACTCCAGTCAAGACATCGAGCCCGTCAATTACGGCGGTAGTGATAAAAGTACGGTGTCGTGACCCGGTTACGGGTGATGTGTGCTGTAACGGATAAAAACTGCACACGCTAGCACAAACAAGCAAAAGGAGGGCAAGAAAGGACACTGTAAAGATTAGAAAAGGGGGAGGCCTCTACGGCTGATAAAGAAAACTTTGTCCTCATGACGTTGGCACAGACTACGACCATGCGATCATTTTACACCACTGGTTCACTACAAAAGGAAAGGCCATCACATCTACGTACCAAATCACATCAGTGGGCTTACAACACAACTGGTAATTCGCAATTGACAAGCCGCAGGAAGATGGGAATTACGAGTAATACGGGGAGGGAACACACCGAGCACCTTTTGTGGAACCCGAAAATAATACATAAAACATGAAAATGAAGGATAAGAAAACAGCCAACTTACTCTTCCGTGTAAATGTGCGGCGATTGAGTTTGGTGAGCTCTAAAATGGTGCAGATGGCAACAATTTCACAATGCTGTTAACGTGTGCATAGGATAGAGTCGGGTGGGATTAACAATCCCCATGAACGGCTTGGGAACCAAAAATGAGTAATTTTCTGGTGCTTTAACGGGCGTGACTTCAAGGTGGCAAAGGGCTGTGCACAGTTTGCACTAAAATTGAATATTCCACTGTAAAACCTGTGGTACTTCAGGGGTGTGAGAGATTAGTTCCTTAGGAATCACCACCACCACCACCACCACCACCACCACCACCACCACCACCACCACCACCACCACCACCACCACCACCACCACC
>UXSR01005618.1:6910-47768 GCA_900604375.1 Mesocestoides corti
TAACAGGCAAGTTGGGTGAACAATGCTGAAGGTAAATCGATGGCTGGCATCAAATTTCAGGAAACGCTTTAGTACTTTTCCTGATTCGTGTGGCATTTTCATGGACAACGCCTTCCTCCGATTAACTGTTTTAAGGTTGCGCAGTGAAGTGAGTGAAAAGAAAGCTAAATGGTTCCTTGTCGCTTCCTAATAGTGGCTTATGGTTCTCTAGTTTTTTCCCTGTCTTTTATCACCCGGGGAACCTAGAGATGAAACATGACAAGAAATCATCTAAGATGCCCCAGTTTGGATGTGGAGAGAGCTTCACACCTTAAAAAATACACTCAGCCAAGTAAGTTAATGGGCGATAGACAGTCATGTAGTGTCACATTGTAACTTGAAATTAAGGTGCCGAATTTTCTTCCAACACTTCCATTGTTTGCCAATGTGAGTGTATTTTGCCGTAGCGTCATTAGATGCTTACAAGTATACGGCAATGTTTATAGAAGTTTTTGTGCCTGCCAAAAATACCCTCCGAAGACATAACGTGAGAATAGTTAAACTTATTGATGTGGAAGGCCACCAACGCACCTACAGCTTGCAGCGGTGAATCGACCACTTTAAAGCCGTACTGTCCATTAAAACATTTCGTATTCGAGAGCAGACAAGTTAGTAAGAAAGTAACATGGCCAGGTGGACACGGCAGTTTACGCAGATGCTAAGCTGGAGTGGCGTTTCTGATGACAGGCCTCCGCTAACATCCACTGACAATTCCCGTAAAATATCAGAGGCGATTTATGTGCGTCTAGTAGAAAGTCTGCCGCAGGCACAATTGTATCTGCATTGCAAGACAGCGGCAGACGAGTCAAGTTGCACTCCACAAATGTTTAAACCAATGCATGCAGATTTAAGTCTAGGCGTAACATGAATAGGTGTCAGCAGCTACTGTTTGAGATAAAGACGGTAACTTTAAATACCTGTGTGTGTGTGTGAGGTCCAGGAAATTCAGAGTTAAATCCCAAACTTAAGATTGAATTTTGGAAGCATAGCACTTCAAATAATGGTGGAGATGTGAGGTGTAAGAGGTGATTCAGGGAATGGCATTGGCAACTGGAGCTCAGCTAAAGGGGACCTTTCACCACTTCGCGATGTTAACAGACCTTGTGTTGTGAGCGTCCAAATTAAGCGCAAAAACTTGCACGATTTCAACAAAACACCTGTGAATCCAGTCATAAAATTTACGGAGGGCCACAGTAGCATTAACAAAAACGTCAGGTTGCACCATAAATTATTTAGATTTGCAGAAAAGTGTAATTCAATCCAGTGCGTGTCGAGGAGGAAAGTAAGATAAGCTCGTCATCTAGACAGGAATAGGTTTGAACAATACACTAGAAAGTGGGACGAAAATTAGAGACTAGGTACTGCCTACTATTTATTGGAAGAGATTTCTAAAACTAATGGCAAGACAAAAAAATGGTCGAAGAGTCGATAAAATGATTTTTAACATGGGATCTGATCTACATGGGCGATTGATTGCAATCAAACATACTGCGCCCTATTAAACAGACAAAAATTGTTACAGGTACAGAGAACAGAGAAAAAATAGAAAATGAACGAAAACTCACCGAATTGAATGCATGACCTAAACGAGGTCCATGTCCTCAACCCTTTGACGATTTGCTAAAATAAACCTTAAAACTAGTCCAAATGACATAAGATCTAGGACTGAAAGTAGGTATACTTTTGTTAATGTTATTATTAAGTGGATTACAATTCAATATGGCCACTTTAAGGGCCAGCCAATTTCAAATTTCACTAATTGTACTAAAGTTGTAATCAAGAACTGTGAATCTCGGGCCTCGTGTCCTGATCCTTGGTGATCTGCGGTTGACACATTTTATGCTCTAAATCTAAACAAATACAATGATTGTCAACGAAAGTGTTTATTGACGTCTGGTTACATTTTAGTGATGCATCGCACCATCCACGTTTTTTTAAATTGGTGGTTTCCGTTATTTTTGCAGGCTGAGAGAACCAAACAATGTTTGTCTGTTCAATCACTCAGGCCATTTTTCCAAAACAATTTACCATGCACGAAATAATAGCAGGAATGAGACGACCTGTTCTTTGAGAAGAAGAAAGAACAAAGTTGGGTAGTTTGTACGGAAGAAAATTCACAAAGTCCCCAAAGACGGTTCCTTTAGGTGAACCACTAGAGCTCCAATTGTCATTATCAACTGCCGTGATAGATCTTTGGTTCGAATTTATTCTGAATATTGAAATGGCCTATCTTCTCATCAAACTAATTCTAGCACTTTTGATACAATGAAGCTTCACCTTCATGACTAGCACCGGGTTTCTTTCTTTTAAGGCCCTTCATTTTATCTGCACATGCAGAGTTGAAGTACTGTACACGAAGGTTCTGGAATCTTGCTCGTTAGCTTTACCGCAGGCACCTGCGGGCATACTGCCAAAAAAGTGCTCAGAAACTACACACGACAGTATTGGAGAGAGTTGTGCAAATATATAAAGACCAGCACCTTTAAACTTCATGATAGGATTTAAATCTCGGGGACACATTGCGTCTTTGTCTGTTCTTTCGAGGTATCACTGAAGTTTTTTAGCTTTTATTTCACAAATTGCAATGCTCTTTGTCAAGTAAGGTTCAACGGAACTACTTTCATTATCAGTTCTAATTCAACAGACGAGTATTCTTAGGAAAATATGACACGAGGAATTCCAAAAGAATGTTTGATTTAATTAAGGCAATGCACGCATGTGGTCGAACAAGTCGACAATTTTACAAATTAAATGGTCCCCAATAGGTTAGATTCAGGTAAAGCCAATTTCTTGAACTATGGAAGCCTGGCTGTAATAAGGTTCAACTCATAAGACATGAGGGTAAGCTAGGTAGCTAAATCAATTTGCTTTGTAAGTGAATAGGATTGCAGCAGAATATAAATAGCAGAAGCGCACAAGGAAGGAAACGCAAGTTGGTTATCTTTATTGCAAGTGGTAAAACAGAAGGTGAGATACGAGGTATAGAGTTGATTATTTACGTCGAGTTTGGTTGGGAGGTGGAATGCATGGGTTGATCTACAGGTCAGGACATGGGCTGACAAAGATAAGCTACGTGAATTGATAAATTCACTACAAGGGGAAATTTCCGGAGTTTTTGCGTAAAGCTATTGCTGTTTATAAGTCGCGGACATCGGGGATTTCTTCAGTACTAAGAAAACGAAATTACCCATGAAATTGCAATTAGTTGCAACAAACCGAGGTTCATTATCCAATCGTTTTTGAACCTAATGATATTCAAACTGTAGGTCACATTTTGCACTTAATGGTAATCAGTATGAAGCCACATTTTATTCGTCATCTGTAGGTAGATTTGAACGGGTTACTGCAGGAAACAAACCTTGATAAAAAGAATTAATGATATGCACTGATTGAATTCTAAATGCCCTCCACACACTGATACAATCAGCAAGTCTTCTTCAGCAAAGAATTCCGTGACACTGAATGGGTGATCATTGACTTAGTTAATCCCTTTTTCTAAGGATGAGTCAGGTTGTGTGCTTGGTTTACTGCGACTTCTTATACCTTAGTATTTGTAATGTTTACAGCCTAATATATTAGGGGCAGATTTTTGACTCTAAGAACATAGTAGACACGTTGGATAAGCTTCGATAAGGTTCACGGTCCCAACATTATTTTAATTGAATGTTACACCTTTGACAATCTCAAACGGGTATTTCTGGTTAGCCTGGCTTTACATACACGCGTCGACTTAAATGTAGGCGCGAGACACTCGAGCCTGTGAACGTTTCTTCAATGACGTTAGCGGTCTCGATGTTTACAGAATGCTGGCAGTGTACCTGGTTAGATATAAGTGGTTGTGATGGACAATGACAGATTTTTAATGTCCAATGAAAATTATGCCAGGTAAATTGGGAAGTGGATATCTAATATAAGTTTAGAGCCTATCTTAATGATGGTAACAGATAATTGTCGGATGTTTCTATTGCCACTTCAAACACGCGTGTTTCAGATATACAAATAGTCCCTTTGTTGCAGACCAAGGTAGAAAAGTGCAAGACTAGATAATCGGGTTCATGTTACACGTATATGTTATGACCAACGTCGGAATGCACAATTGCAAATTATACAGTCTGTTAATGTGGCCAATGAGTCATTTTTTGCGGAATTATTGCTATTTCTTGGGGTATTTATGTGGCTGAATGTGTTTTCGCACGTCTGGATAGTTTTCCGCTTCCCACCATTCCCTATTTCATAAGAGTTTCCGGATCCCAGTTTCATGATTTTAGTCTTTCTAAGCCAGACAGGCAATTTATTTGGGTTTCTGTGTTTCATGGGTTGTTTGCCTTACTCTAACTTAAACACAATCGTAAATTTCTAAGCATTATGTTGTGCCTCGCATAATTTTACCAGGAAGGGGCTCTGGCAGACAAATAGATGCAGTTGTCAAGTAGGTGAAGTGTCACATAAGCCACGCGAAAGTTTGCATTTGGAGCCATTTGGCCAAACATTCACAGTGACTGAGGCTGGTTAAAGTGGGGTAAAGTCTAGCTGGCTAGCTTTACTGCGCTGTATATCAATTGTGCCAAGAATGCACAAGTAGCACATATTTAAAAAAACTGCTACAATTTTGCTTCCACTCATTTTGCGACAATATTACGTCAATGGTGTCTAAATGAAGTTCATCAGATACTTTAACCCACTTTTATACGCTATCATCACGGAAGCAGTTATTGTTAACATGTTGTCGGTGTCACCAATTTGTTGAGACGCCATATCTCACTAACTGCCCACCAAAGCTGAAGTCGGTGGAAGGACAGAGAGTCAACCGTTTATTCGAGAACTTGACGAAGGTGTGTAGTCTGTGGGGTTTGCGCGTATTTGTAGCTCAGATGTGTGAGTCATACATGCGCTAACATCGAGACCTATGTGTGGGGATAATCTAAGATAAATATTCGTGTTAATGAAGGGGGAGTTGAGGATTCGCGCGGCTGGGACCATGCTGCAAGAAAGGGGAACCTTGTGTCGGAGGCGGAGCGATCGGATTAAGGGGTTCAATAAACACGATTCACAACAATGTGTTTGAAACCGGCTCTTTGAACAATTCCGTTCACAAATTTCTAGACCTGGCCAAACAACTGAGTTCCATTGTGAATGAGGAATTATGATATAGAAAACAACCACTAATTCTGTCCAACGAAAAGAAATGTTCCGATAAGAAATTAGGACAAGTACCCACCCACAGTACATGATGGGCAGATGGGAGTTTGCAATCCTAATGTTAAGGCATTAGCGCCAACCAATGAGGATTTACTCCCTGAATCACGTTTGGGCTAATATGGTATCCAGAGGCATTCGAACATTTCGTGCTGTTGGACTTGTTTCGAAAAACATTACCGTATAGTGCGAAGATTAGAGTAATAATCTATAATACTTTTTGATTTATACTTCCAAGTCTGTTGCTAAAAATTGTAAAATTGAGTTATGATAAGGTAATTGATAACATCAAATAAACTTTGAAGAATCCTGAAAAGAGCTTCAAATTATTCATATTATTTGATTGAGCAATGCACAAGATCCTCGACACCTGCTTTGAAAATCAAGGCAATGAAGTATTTAGGTCGTTTTCTCCAATCGAAAGCGCTGTTTTGGTTGACGATTTGACAAATCCCACAGTCAAACCTCCAAAGTGATAAAAACACAGATTTCTATTTTCCACATCTCACTACGTATTAATTTTCTCGATTAACATTAAGCTCAGAAGTTACCGAGACTAGCCCTGAAGAAATCTACTCAGATACAGCTATCAATTGTGGGAATGCCTGCATAATTTAGATATTTCTAACAAAACCACAAGTTAATCAAATTAATATTTTTGTCCCCATCACAATAAACAAATGCCAAATTTCTGTGGTAACTAAATTATTCTCAAGCGTCGATGGTGCTCTGTGATATCTTAGCAACGTCCTTGATTTTTCATCCATCTCGCTCAACCAGTTTTTGGTCAACAAAGAGGAATGAGATTCACAAGGGGTACCTTTTGAAAACTCCGCGTCACGTCAAGCCGTGCTTCAAATACCAGCGAGATAACAACCCAGTAAAACTAAAAACATCTTTTGGAGAGTCAGTTATCACGGTATCGGTTACGTGTTTTTTAAAAAAAACACTGGTAGTTGCAGTAACACCCTTGAATAACTTTCATGCGTCTCTAGGTTCACAAAACGGACTCTTCTTGAATAAACAGGCACACTTATCATGCAGTAATTCTGAATTAGTTTAGCATTCATGTTTAATAGATTTGGCTGGCCATATAAAAGTGGAATTCGTGGGTGGATATATCAACCGGTAATGGTCGACAGAATTGCCACGCTACACCACGTAACCGATGAACTAATAAATCGCCACTTAATGAGCATGGCCAACCTGAACTTTGTGGTCCGCATTCCAGCGTGCACGTAAAGGTTATGGGAATGAGTCAACTTGTGGGTTTAAAAATAATCCAAATTCACGATACACTCCCATACCTTTGGCAATACCAACTGCAAATCAATGTCGTTGGGTTTACATTACTTGACCGATTCACTTTGCACCGCTACAACCTGGCTGGAGGCAATCATTGGTGAGCAAAGTATGTGGCGATCAGCGAGCTAACCTCGTTAGCAAAAGCGAGCAAGCACGATCTAAGTCGATTTACTCGAATGCACTTAACGTAACTATGCTTGTTGAGAGATCGATGTTAAACGATATTGCATAAAATGACGACTTACTACCTTTTACAACCGCGCTATTACTGTAGCAATAAATCGGTTAAACTACGCGTTATCTGAGGTCTCTCTGTTTTCCTGGTTGGACATTGTCAATATCGGTCGCTTGGCCCTGGTGTTGCCCTGGAACTACACCGGAAGACCTCAAAAATGTACGCATTTTGAATTTAAGAATGCATGAGAATCATATACCACCTATTAGAATATGCATAATAAAAACACCGAAACATTTTAATTTTTTACGGCTGTGTGATCATCAGAGAGAATTGCTTCATTCTGGGGAATAGGAAAACCGAGAGAACAGGATATGGATGGAATTTGAGCCCCTCATATGAGCCACGCCCTTCCTCGACTGATTCCTAAGGGTGAGAGCTTCTACAAGTCCTGGCGGGAAGACGCCCGAGTCACAACAGAACCCGGGGAACAACAGATGTACCACGTCAGTGGGTCAAAATAAAACCACGACTTATCAACACCGCTCTTTTTTTCGTCCATCAAATGGGAAATAAGAAGTGTAGGAAGGTGAGGGCGCAGGTAGAGTAGGTCAACACATTATCTAGTTAAGTTCGGTGGGGATGCAAAGATGCGGGTAAGCAAACAAAAACACGTGTGTAACGAAGAGACATGATTAAAACGCAAATATGTCAATGATACACGGGGATCTTCATCCGAGAGGGGAGGAAAGGAGGGCGACACCGCGTTTGTAAAAATCACTGCCTGCCTCCTTGGTTTTCAAGTCGAGGGTAAACAAGAGAACGGAACGGGCGGCGTTCAGGTAGACAGGCAGCTTCACGGCATCAGCATTCACAGCATCCTGATTTTCTTTTACAACCCTGTGATAAATGAAAGGTAGAGTTTTAAATAAAGAATTGCTATCAAACTGCTAGGCGTCAAGAAGATTCTGTAGAGACCACTTGAGAACAAAGAATAAATATTTTTAACGACGGCACACATAACCGGTATGAATAAAGAGTGTGAATGAAGTGTCCAAGTTGAAAGTCAAAAAACTGACATAACGGATAGTTTACGGGGGGTTTAGGAGAGTCTCAGTAAACCAAACCCGGAATCCCAGCTCAGTCATCGAATCAAGCTTGGTACCGATCCTTCGAGCACTTAACTTTAGAATGCATTGTTGGATACACGGGATTAGCTACATAGATTCCTATTATCGGATAGATATCGCTTGAAAGACATGTGGATAATAGATTTGACAAATTACCGAATCCATTTAAGGATGGTGAAGGGCATTTCATAAAATATGGACTGAGAGAGCCGAAGAGTCTTTGAATCAGCGGGTTCGGCGCCCATCAATCGGAGGCCAGAGACCACGAATGAGCAATTATCCGAGGGTAGGGGCGGTGGATTCGCCTTTTGTGCATTCATGACCAGCTCTGCGCTGAGAAACAGTTCCTCCAGGGCCCAACCATGAGTCTGGGCAACTGCTTGTCGAGTTGCAGTGATGTAGGCCTCGGGCATAAAGAGACCACCAAGCCAAATACGGAGGTGTCGCAATTCACCGCCGGAAGAGGCGGCCTCGCTTATTTCAATGTGCTGGCGGACACGAGCGGCGAAATCGTTAATCCATTGGATGACGGTCAGATTGGAGGGAACGGTGTAATAGCGGCGCCAGGAGGCTGGAATGAGGCCCTTGACAAGATTCGACATCAACTCACGGTGGTAATTGATTGACTTGATGGTGCCGGAGCAAACCTTTGGAAAAAAATGGAGTAATCAAAATGTCATTTGAACAACGAATCCATTGAACAGTAGGTTTCGGATTGAAAAAAATCAAATAAGCGAAAGTTTAGTGAATCTCGAATTAACTGCAGGAATGGTCGTTGGATAACTTTAATAAATCCAAGGTGTGGAAAATCTGAGTAGTGCTAACTGACTTCGACCACGATTTACACAACTACCATAATTTGGCTAGAAATTACAAAAATAAAAAAAACCAAAACCCATTCAATAAGCGCAGCCGGACTTGCAAATATCACAACAAAGCACCATGTTATATTTAGTGAATATGGGAATGTACCTTTTCCACGCTTTCCAGATCGTCCCGAACAGTATTCAGAAGAGTTGCGCCGGCATTGATTTCTCGATCGAAGCATCGGAAGAGCGGGTCAGCAATATTCTCTGCAGTCCTGTCCAAGGGTCTGAGCCGGTCGGGCAGGAGGGACTTCCAGGTGGAAGCGCTGGTCAGCAGTTGCCGCATCCACGCTGGCCTGGTGTCACCCTCTTCTACGGAAACACGCTTTACGAGAGTTGTGGTCGCTGAGGCTTCAGAACTGGCGATCAGGTCGTCAGTGTTAACAGCCTGCTGCATCTTAAGCAAGTTTCCAATGACTTCCTGGCCTACAAACCAAAAGTAGGGATAATCCCAACCTGTTCTAAACATATACAATGTTACGGGGTGTGATCGTAGCAAAACAACCTAAATAAATAACCATTTACAGGCTAATTCATCAAAGGCATTAACGTTCAGAAGAAATAAGGGAACGATTTTAGCAATCACTCAATTAAAGACAGAAAGTGGTACAAAATTACCCCATAGATGAAAGGACAATTTTACTATGGTTAACTTCAAGACATGCGATAAAGGAATTCGTGGTGGTTTTTGGGGCATTGGGGGGTAGAACTGGTATTACTTCAAGCGAAGTTAATGTGACTAACAAAAACACGAGACTGTAAAGAACACTAGGTCGACTCACCCATATTGGTCAAAAGCATTTTCTCTGCATTGTTGGGCAACCCGAGCCACGAGGGTGTCTGCACTGAAGGAAGTTTCTTCGCCCAGGCAATTAACTCCTCACGCGAAGTGCTCTCTGGAATGAGGATATTTTTCCCGGATTGGCCATCCACATCCTCGACAAGGACAAAGTCGTGGTCGAAACTCTTCTCTGTGAAGAGGCGTGATAAGAAGGTATCGAGAAGGGTCTGGTCAAAGTCGTTGTCGATTCGGCCACCATATATGCACTGGGACATGAGCCGACGCATGGCGGACCAGGGTATCTGGTCGGGGGGAAGGTTGGAACGACCCTTACTGGAGCTGTCCACCCATACGTCGATCATATCACAAGCCGACTTTAGGTCGGACTCGTTGAATTCATAACGCTTAGTCCAGCCCAGTGGAGAGTAGCGAAGGCGTTCCTGGACGACGGCGTTAAACCACGCCAGGAGGAAGTAGAGGCGAGAGCGCTCCGCGGGTGCTTGAGACATCTTACTAGCCGGTATGTTGGCGAAGGTGCGCAAGAGGCTTGCCTAAAATCACAAAGCAAAAACTTAGCTTAATAGAGACAGACCAAAACAAGTACTGACTCTGAAGGATGCAATGACTTGCGCGACTTTTTTTAAATCAACATTCCTCAAAGTAGATTCACAGGTTTTAGCAAAGAAATTAGTAGTCTATTAAAGTCAATTTGGACCAGTATAGTGCTAATTATTAATAACCGCCTAGAATAGACCGGAAATGCCCATATTAGGCCGCAACTCATGTCTCCCGCGAAGCTAATATAAGAGCCAAAAACCCTAATAATCGATTTTTAGATGTTGTTATGGATTGATTTTAAAAAAAGCTTCGGTAGCAAGGAAGCGCATAGGTAGGACAAAAACATCAGTTTGTTAGCCAAAAATCACCCAACGGCTTCTAGTAAACGATTAACGCTTCGCAAAAAAATAATGTCACAGACAACCCTTACACGCATGTTTTGGACACTCCTTATAAATAATGTTCCAGAGAATAACAATTAAAGCGGTTAACTTGAATCAAGACCAATCCATCGTTAAGACTAATTGTTGTTAGATTTGACTGGCTTGAATCAGCGTGTGCTAAATCAATTGCATTTCTTAGAAAAGAGGTTTAAAATTCTCCGCAATCAGGTTCAACGCATTTGCCACTTTCCTGTACGTTTTTGTATCAGCCAGGTTTTACATCACCGTGATATTTCAGTGCCCTCTACGCGAGGTTGATGTCGATGGTAAAGATAATAACCGCTGGGATAGCTTTATGATATGTGGGCCGGGCATGAAGAGGTGAGGAGCAGAACCGTGGCAAATGCGGCAAATTACCCCACTTGGTAGGCACTGACAGGCACATACTATAAAATTCAGTGGTGCAGAGTGTAATAAAATCAATTATTAAAAATTGGCGTAGACATGCCTTAATGCCAGGTGGTGGTTCAAAGACAAACACACGACCGGTACGAAGGAGATTGACTGGCAATTTCGAATTGATCTCCATAGTGAGGAAAAGACGAAAACTGGGGTGAGGTTGGAAGGAGTGGAGCTTTTTCTCCAACTGAATTAGCCATGAGGGCGCAAGGTGAACGTTCTTCAGCATCACCCATTTACCCTGCTTCACGGCACTGTTTATCGCCTTCTCAGCCTGTGAGAAACCTTCGGCAGAACCAATGGCTATGCCGGTGAGGGTCTTCTTCAAATTGGCGGCAAGGTCCTCAACACGACCGCTAGGATCAAAGCCCTGCAAAAAAAAACTTTCAAGTAAGATTTTTGTCGCATATCACATGAGTTTACAACCATACAGCACACAGGCCCTAGCAACAAAATCAGGCAAATTCTACTTACAAATTATGAGTTTACTATGTAGTAGTGAAGCCTAATCCAAAAATTAACTACGTGAGGAATCGGACAACCATTTCTTAGGAGTCGAAGCAATGAGTCACGAAAGTGGACTGGGGATGAATAGACGAGTATTAAAGAGAAGCTCTCTATTCAGAATTTAGGTTTGGAGATTTCAACCAATGAAGTGTGATTTTAGCATGTGAAAACAGGTTTCATTACCGGGGTAGCGCAGAGAAGAACGGGAACACTGGCTTTGATTTCCTGCTCGACGATCGGGCCAAGGTCGAGGTGAGCGCGAGCGGCGTCCATAAAGTTTTGACCGAACACCGCGAAGACCAGCATGTGAGCGCAAGCCAAAAGACGGTCCGGCCGGAGGGCCTGGATAAGAAGAAGGCTATGTATTGCGATGACCACAGGGGTGGAGTGGGAAGCCGGGATCTCCCAGAGGGTCGGTACATCGGCCTAAAACCGGAATGCGAAAATGAGGTAAGTTAACGAACACAGGGAGCACTTTCAAACTGCGATCTATCCAACTACGAGTTTATTCGAATAAACGGCATCCAAAGTTACCTCCATAAGTAAACTCGTGAGCACGCAACGGTCAGGTTGAAGTAACCTTTCATTACCCCATACAATTCGATTTACAGACACTAAATACGACTAAACATAGGACAGTAAGTCAAAGAACAGAAAAGAATTAACCAAAACAGAACAGGAACCAAGTGTACCTGACTACCTGATTTCAAGTGTACTCAGAAAAAAAACTGCAGTAACACTAATACCCATTGGGTGAGACTAGAATCCAAGTTAACCCTCCACACTACACAGCTATCAATAACTGGTAAGAGCCAACAGAATAGGCAATTCGTAAGTATACCAGAAAACTGGGGATTTATTACTTCTTTTAAGCTGCTTACCTCAGGCGAGACGCTTTCCAGCCACGTTTGGAAGCGTTGCTCCTTTTCGATTGCTGACACAACGTTCGTGAAAGCCGGCAGCTGTTTCTGCAGTCTGTTAAGGGCGGCACGTTGTTCGACAGTGAGACCTTTAATATCCGGTAAGTCCTTGCTGATCAGTAGACTCGCACTGTCCTGACCGTGGAGGAATACCGAGAATTCTGATTCAAAACCCTTCAGGTATATCCTCGCTAGCAGAACAGCAAAAGTGATCTGGTCGCTATGGAGCATTCCACGAGCAACTCGATTGTAGGTAACCTGGAAGAGATCTTTGGTAATAATATCGAGTCGCGTCTTGCTATCCGTGACGCCCTTGAGATTTTCATTTTGTGTTAAGACAAAGTTGAAGATGCCCAGTAGAAACTGGAGGGAGTACTGGTAGAGGAAGTGAACTTGGTTGAGCGCATCCAGAGTGAAGTAGATGCCAGAGCAAGCCTGAGAGAGGGGCACGTACTCGTGCGAGACTGCATCCACTTCCGCCATGATGGCATCAGTCTCCTCGACCTTTTTGGCCACCTCCCCAGCCTCCTTTTTGAGAGTCTCCAGATTAGTAATGATTTTATCATCGTCCAGCAAATTACCCTAAAGGGCGAAAAAAACTATTAAGATACCAAGATGCAGGGGCAGAACATACGGGAGGGATAGGAGGGCTAAGCCAAATCTGTTAATGCATCATGAGATGATTGATTTTTAAGCTCAACTACAGATGACTACAAAGTATTCTAAATAGCCACCTGGCCCTAGTCCACTTTTTGTCTATTATGTGGAATTAAATCCCCGAGTCAAGAAACCGGAGCACCAGCACAGCAAGCGAAGCAAACACGTACCTCTGCGGCGTTCAGCGCCTGTAGCAGATCCTTCTCCAAGTGACGCAACCTCAATTGGAATTCGCCCTGCATTTTCAGTAGGTCCGACCGTTTGTTGTCCACATCAGGGCGCTCGGCTTTCAGCACTGCATTCAGGCACTGGCTTTGAAGACTGCTGTGGGTAACGGTGAAGTTGACGAATGTCACCCTCGAGCAGATGTCGGGAGCAAACTCAACCGAAGGATCACGCGTAGAAAGGAAAATTGCGAACGTTGGTGATAAATCAATGTCTTGATCACCCAAGGTGATGAGAGTGCGTCCACCGGTGCGTCGTACTTCGCGATTAAGCACCGGGTTAAGAATGGGATCGTAGGATTCGACGTCTTGAACAAGGAGAGGGGTCCCAAAACGCAAAGAGGATTCCAGGGTCTTTCGAAAAGCGTCGTCGAGGAAAGAAGTCTTGGCTATCTTCTTTGACTTGTACTCCTCCATCAGGAACTCGATAGCTTGACCACTAGGATCAATAATGAGAGGGTAGCGCTTAAAACGACGAAGAATGATGGCATTTTCGACGCAAAGCTCATCATCGGGTAGGACGCTGGCTTGCCAACGTAGGCGTTCATCGGGACTTGAGAGATACTAGAGGAGAGGTCAGAAACAAATGTGTTAACTTGAGAGTGAATACTGACACCGAGGGGTAGCATTGGTGAAGTAAAAATGTGTACAGAAGGGAAGAGGGGTGAAAAGCGATGACTAAAACATTGGTTACCTCAACACGAGCTAGATCCGCCCTAAATTGGATACCAGCAGCTTTAAGATGGATGGCCCATGAAGAGACAAGGCTGAGGCGTAGACTTTGGTCGAAGTAACCAGCATAGGCCATAAATGCCGAGGAGAGAAGGCAATCTCCGATTATTGTGGCCATCTGGGACTTGAAGGTTTCCGAACCCGACTCCCAGCGTGTTCGTTCGTTGCTCAATGACTTGATAAGAGCCACTGAACGCTCAACCTACAATGGAACATGCAGGAAATTACCATGAGTTAAACATTTAGTTTAACGGCAAGATATGAGTAACTTATGCAAATTCGCATTTTTAGGAATTTTAAATAGGCATTTAGTTAAAGCCAAACTGCCGCCAATTGTGGAATGCTTTAAGGCGTTGGCTGATTTGTGGGATGCACCAACGAGTGATATCTTGCCCTTCGGTGATAATGCAAAAAAACAAACAAGAGAAGAAGTATAACCTCTCATTCAGGACATTGCGTTGAGTATAGTTACGCGAGACATGACCCAGTTAGAAGCCCCTGTTGCATACTTAACATGATTTACTTTTATTCATTTGAAACATTGACGAGTAACGTTTACGGTTAATTTGAATTTGACAAACCTTCGCTTCGACTGAAGCCAGGTCTGCCTTGATGGATTGAGCCTGACTGATGAGAACAGCATATTCGTCTTTGTATTTGGCGATTGACTTCTCAAGGGCACTTATGGTCGCCTCAACGTCTTCGGCTTTCTTTTCGTTAACGCTGGCTGCATCCTCGAGAGCCCTCAATTCATCTCGAAGTGGCTCCACCTTCTTTAGAATGTCAGCGTAGCCAATCTATCAAAGCGTGAAAAATTGTGCGATAAAATTCGAGAGCACTAATGTGCCTGATGGGCAGAAGTCAATAGAGACTGTGAGTGATAAGTCTGCGGGGATAAACAAGGGCATGACAATTAGGAATTAATAATCGGATCCTCTTTCTTTAATGAACAGTAGAAATGAGGGTACTAACCTGTGCAATCGCCCATTTTACCATCGGTCCACACGCAGTACTGGCTCGGTTCACCTTTTCATAGTTGAATTCCGGGTTTTCAAGATATTTTTTCTTCATTGTTTCACGAATTGAATCTCTAGAATTGTAAAATTAAAGATTACTTGACAGTTTTTCGACACTGGACATGGTGACCACTAAACGAGGTCAGTAGCTATTTGAATCGCTCGAATAAGCCGTCGAGATCTACCACCAGCGAGTCTGTCACACCTCATGAGATTACGATTTCTATGCTGCAAAGGTCGACTACATGACAAACGGAATGAACCGAATGTGCAAAATAAAAGAACACACAAAAAACACTAACGGAATCAGTAAACATACGTGATTTCCTCTGTGTCAAAGTTAAGAATGCTTGGCACGAATGAATCCTTAACAATGACGGTTAGAATTTGGCGCCAATCAGTTGACTTTTCGCCTAGCAGAAGACAGATGGCTTCCAGAGCCATTTTAACGGCAGGCGGTGGATTTCTCATGGCCTTGATCTCCTGAATATCCTTCTTGCGAATACCCTCAACAGCTGCGACGAAGAGATAACGGTGTGCAGATACAGATAATCACAAATGACGTAAACGGCAAAATCTTATTGATACCTCGTGATTCGATACTAAAGTGGTGAACATATATGTAGATCTGGTTGACGCAGTTTAATAACATTAATTTGCATATTGCAGCCACAGGCAGCAAAGGAATACTTTCAACAACATATAAACCCATCAATCTATTAAAAATATGGAATTCAATCCACTTTGATATTTGAACCTCAGGGGGGAGGGGAACATGAAAGCCACACTAACGCGAGTTATTCGGGATATAAAAGGAACATATTTAGAAAAATACATCAGATTTGAATGTTTCTGCGTCTATCCACCCCAACTTGCTTCCCACAAAAATGGTGCACTAATACAGCACTGAAACCTAGGTCTATCAACACGGCTTCAGAATGAGTTATTTGTTTTCGACGTGTCACTTGCGGCTAACGAGAAAAATGATAATAAATCAGTTATCGGCTTACCTTGTTTGGCCTCATTCACCGCCGGTTCAACCTGGCTAAGTTCTTCCATTACGAGTGCTCTCTTTTCTTTAATGTACTCCCTTTGTTTCCCCAGCTCTACCTGAAGACTCTGGCTGGTGGCTTTCTTTTGTTCGGCTTCTTGCTGGTCCTTGACCATTTGCTTTAATTTAGCGTTAGCGGCTTCGTTCATTTCTTCTAGCTCCTTGCTTTTCTTTGTCAAGGACTTTTGCATCACCTCTACTTGCTGGACAGTCTCTTTGATCTTCTGTAAACCGACATTCAAGTGGAGTTGTTGTTCCTCCAGATCAGAGCGCTTCTCACCGATCAAGCTCACATAGTGACTTATGAAGTCGAGGTAATGACGTGGTGTAATGGCCATTGTGCGACCACCGCGCTTCTGGAGACGCTCGTTTGCACGTTGAAGGGACTGGTGCACGAAGACGAAGGCGTTAACAACCATGTCACGGTAGGTTGGTATATCTGGAAGCAAGCCCTCCGCAACGTAGGGAATGACTTCGGGAATGTGGTAGTCAGCACACTCCATGTCGAGTTTGTCAGTGAATTCTTTGCCAACCTAAAAATATTAGGAATATGCTTACTACGTGGCTGCTGGATGTTAGTTTCGCCTGCAACATCAAAAAGTTATTGACCGAATTGATTAATTGAACCAACAGCATCAAAAAAGGAGTCAAGGCTCGGGTAATTGACGTAATAACCTCAGCTGACCAGATTAACAGACAGGAAAAAATATTTGCATCACAGATGGCAGGTAAATTGATAAAAATTGCTGCGCAAAAGTATAAAAATACATCTTCGATTTACAAGCAGGCTAAATCGTCGTTTATATAACAGAACTTGTACTTGCGGTGAAATTTTGCGGTTGCTTAGACAGGGGCTAGAATTGTGAAAATGCCAATTCCATCAATTAAAAAACCGTGATAGTTTTAGCTCCCGTTGTCCGTAAACCGACCTACAACATCGAAGGTAACTTCGACGTTTGACTGGATTAAAGTGGACGTTAAAGTGGATTTTAACATTTCAGCTATAAAAGCTCAAGGAGCCGATTTTTTTTCAGTTTCCTTCAGTAGACTGATTTTTAAATACATACCCTAAATTGGTAGAAAGCATTTACCGAACGTAAGATACAGCCAGCTAAAAGGGACTTTCAAAGTTCCAAAGAAATAGTAAAAACCACCTAGAAATATGTAAATGACCTGTTCAAAATACAGACTGATTGCTTGATCTCAATGGTATCGCACCCATTAGGTAAAATACATTTAAACAACGATCCCATAAAACAAGCTTTTGTGAAAGTATAAAACAGCATAACATCTGGTTCACTAAGGTGTGCTCCCACGTTGTAAGTTGGTTCTCTAACTAAGAGTGTGTGTATGTGTGTGATTACCTGGAAGTAAGCTTCAAGAGACCAATCACCGAACCAGTTAAGAACGCATCGGTTGAATAATGCAGGTGACGTTGCAGCCTTGTCCTTTAAGCCATCAGATGATGGATTCATTGTGAAAACAACGTGAAGGTTTCGGCAGATTTGATTTGTGAACCACTTGTAAAGCTCCTCTTGAGAGTCCACCATAAGGCCCTCCCTAGCGGCGCCCTCCTTACACTGAGTCATCAATGCAGCGAATTCATCACCCTCGAACAGACCGGGAACCTCACCATTCGCCAGCAAGGTGTTCATTCGTTCTAAAAAGCTAGAATCCATAACATTGGACTCGTCCATTATAAAGGTCACTTTCTCTCCTTTGCATCCGGCCCGGCGGAGTACATTTCTCAAATCCTCATCGAAGTCTTCAGCTGTGTATTTATTGTGAACTTTTACTTGAAACACCGAGAGACCATTCATCCATGAAACAAAACGTGACAGAGTGGTTTTGCCGGCCCCGCTGACGCCGATTAGCAGAAGATGACCCTGCGATTGCCTGAAAACTCGATCGATACGGAGAACGTGGTCCAGCACCTGGTTAAAGAGAACCAGGGGGACATCAAGCTCCTCTTCGTAGAATACTTTCAGGCGAGCTTTGACGTAGTCCCTAAGCGCCTCTTGATCAACAGCGATATAATCCTTCGATAGCCAGTTGCTAAATAAGATGGGGCGTTGGAGCGCAGACAGACGGTCAATGAAGGGGAAGTAAGTCATAGCTACCTCATCAACATTTTGATCAGTCCAAAAACGTTCACTGTCTTCAATTAGGCGATCCTGGAAGAGCCTTAACGCCTCATGGGCCCATATGCGAACAAGACCTTCGACAGAGAGCGACTCAAGTGGCTTGAGAGCCTCATGAATGCCGCGGACCCAGCGAGTGAGTTCACGAGGACTGTAAATATAATGAGGCTGCATGTCGATAGTAAATCTTTTCTGGGACCGGAGATAGAAGTCGACCATTGCGTTGGTGAGTGCATCGGCCTGAGACCGCAGTGCAGGCAGCATTCGAAGCATAGCACGATTGAATGTACCATAAATTTGTTTAAGAGATGTTTCCCCTGGATAATCAACATAGATAACCGGAACGTGGCGAAGGAAACGATGTGAAAGGGGCTTTCTTCCTGGATCCGTGGGAGGGTTACAAGCACCAACAAATTGAATCCGTTCGAAGCGCACCCATTGCATGTCACTAGTTTGATAGAAACCGGAGTGCTCCAACATCTGTCGAAGAAAACTGATTACCCTTTGTGTGCCATATTTATCCTCGTTTGGTAAATTGATTTCATCACAGAAGAAAATAAGCCATTTATTAATTTGTTGCGGGGCGAGGACCAAACCGTTGGGGGTCTTACGATATTCACAGTACTGATCAAATGTCTTCAGCATTAATTCAGGTGTGGTAGCACTAGAGAAGTTCAAACCAACAACATCCATGTCTGGGAGACTTCGTAGAGCACTGAATAGTGTCATGGTTTTACCCGAACCCGGTGGACCACAAAGAACCATTGGCCTGTGTTCGGCTAGCCAGGTGTAGAGGAGAGACTCGTGACGAACAGTGTCAAGCGTCGGCACAACGACATCCATCGTATTGATTTTGTGCGTCTCGACCTCGACGACGGGAACCTTATGAATCCAAGGCTGCCATTCACCAGCGGTGGTCACCTCATAATCGATAATCGGAACACCAGGTGGAGGCAGGGGAGTCATTGTGACCTGCCGCACGAAATCACTCATTTGCATCCTAACACTTGCTGGACCGTCACCAGCCATGGACCAGATGATCCCACTGATAAGAGACTTGGTCACAAATGACTCCATTTGATCGACCGACATGGGAAAATCAGAGTGCGTCGCGTTATGCAAAAGCACGGTTCTAACTGTTTGTTTCAAAAGCGAGAAAAGACTAGTGAGAGCTCGAAGCTGCGTGAAGTCCATAACATGCTCAAGATCCTTGGCGAATTCGAGACAACGCGATACAAGCCCGTTGCTAGTGAAGTGTGGCATAAGCATATTTGCAATATCACGTTGAGTCTGAAGGGTCGGACTGATGATAACTTGAGCACCTTCCAGAGTAGGAGAGACAACCTGATCTCCAGAGGCAATCACCGGAGTAGTAAAGCTCAAATCAGCGTCCTCGTCTTCATCGACGGGAACATTTTGCAAGAAACGAAGGAAATTAGTCATAACCATATCGGGAGAGACGACGTCCTCCGAGAACCAGACCATACCGCAACGTGAAACGGTGGCTAGAGTTGCGAAGCGTAGGTCTTGCACCTCGAACATTATGCGAACGTTAGGTGGAATACCAAGGCGTTCACCGTTAGGCAGAGTTAGCAACTTATTATCGTCCAGCACAGAGTTCAAATTCTCAACCCACTCGGGATCAACATCACCATCAAAAATGATCCACTGCCGCTTTAATGATTCACCACGGATGCTGTCGATGATCTTTCGCAGAGTGTGAGTGAATAGACCGTCTGTCCACTCACGGGTGTTAGGGTCCAGGTAACCATATAGAGAGTCCTTGCTTATGGATTTCGGATCGATAACATGAGCAACTCCCTCCACACCTTCAACGCGTTCAAGTGCCTTAAGAAGAGCACGCCAAGCCATGGATTTTCCACTTCCACTTGGTCCGACCATCATCAGACCATGGTGAATACATGTGATCTGGTAAAGCTGAAGCACTTTCTCCACCCAGAGGGCACCACTGGTGCTGGCATCAGTCGTGTCATCACAATAAACCAGGTACATCTCCTCACAAACGCGTTTGAGTTCACGACGCAGTGAATCCATGGATGAGGCGGTATAAGCAATACCGGGGAATACATCCTTAAGGAGAGAGTGTAACAGTGGAATGTCCTGGGCGACCAGCTTGGGCACCATGGTTTCCATTATCGACTGGATTAAAATTTCCTGCTCAGGAAGGTGTTCAGCGATGTTAGATTCGTTTATCGTCTCACTTCTGGACTGCATTTCATCCTTAATTCGCTTGATGCGATCACGTTTCACGTTACCAGCTGAAACCAGAACAGACTTCAGCGCTCGAAGACCGAAGTCATAATGCGACTGAGGAGACAGTTGTTCGTCACACAATTTAAATAGAGGGACAACTTTATTGGACAGCAGTTCTGCTGTTCGGAAGCCCTGCGAGTAGAGCATAACTTGAGCAATTAACTGACGATCTGGTTGCGTCATGGCTAAAGAACGGAAAAGCTTCTTTAAGTTGTCGGGCAAATTCGAGCGCCCTGCGTAGCCAGGATTCATTGTGATGAAGATAGCCATGTCAGGGTTCACCGAAACGTTCTTGCCGAGAAGTTCAACAGTGACATCCTTACCGCTAGCTTGATCTCTCAACGCTTCCTGGATACCCTGGATTTGCTGAGAGACCGCGGAGAGCATTCTCTCCTCTAGGCGATTAAACTCGTCGAAGCAACCCCAGGCACCAACCTGGCAGAGGCCCACGAAAATTCTTCCCATTGCGTGGAAGTCAAAGGTCTCGTCACAATTGAAGACGAGGACAAAACGGCCCAGCTGCATACCGAGAGCCTTAACTGACTCAGTCTTGCCAGTACCCGCGGGACCGAATGGTGAGCCACCAAGTCGCGCTTCAAGGGCCTGTGTCATAGTGAGGTAGCAGCGGTCTGTGAGTGGGGTCTGCACAAGGCGATCCATTACTCCAAGGTATTCGAATCCATAAGCAAACTTGGCATTCGCCATGTGAATGGAGACTTGGGCTAGCGGATCGGATTGCTTGGGGTCGAAGTAAAAGCGCATCTGAGAGAGCCAGGTGAATGAACGTGGAGACTGAACACCCGCTTGGATAAGCGATCTAAGAACATCGCGCTGGTGCACATGTTCCATGATGAGATGTTCGAGTTTACGGCGACGGACAGGAGGTTGTTCGCGCAGGACAGTGTCAGCGAGAAGCGTAAGCATAGCCTCAACGGAGCGAAGGCAAGAAGTGAGAAGTTCGGGAGATTTCGTGCCAGTAAGTGCAGTTTCTACGGATTCGGACCAACATATCTGGGCTGCAAGAACAACCAGTTGAGCTTGGTATCGGTCAAGCCAAGCAAGGAAGCCGGTCGATTCCAGATCTGACGCTGAACGAAGTTTCTGCAAAAGCGTTATAAAATTAAGCTATTATTTATGATTGGTCGTCTCTTTAAAAAATCAGGCAAGTCAATGTTAAAACATAATATGATAAAAAAATCCGGTGCTAACGTTGACAGAAAAATCATCAAATGTGCTGCAGATTGACATAAAAACAACTTTCTGAAAAAGGCAGGGAATCCACAACGAGATAATCGCCACGGAAATAACAAAAATCACTTGATTGGGAATATGCTTTCCAGTTACGGTAGTTGGCGAGACCATTGTTGTAGTCTCTGTTGGTAAGTGAGTTTTTATGACTACGAGTACATTTTGAGCCCAAAATTTCCACCAGAGATATGTAATAAATGCAGCTTAACAGTTTGCATTATGAAGTAAAGAATCAGAAAAGTCGATAATTGCTACTTCGTAGATTTAAGTAGACAAAACATAACGGGACAACACTTTTACGACACAGCTATAAAGATGGTACATGCTCACAAAACCTTAGTCACATACGTGGAAACTTACTAAAAGTGATTCATCAACTATGTTATAGCTACTCTGTAAATTATCAACACTTGTTAAGACTATGAAAATATGAAAGCCGATCCACTTAAAATAAATACCTGCAGTTCGGTGACAGCACGCCCAAGGTAGCTGGCAAGGGTGATTCGCATCTCCTTTTCGAGCAACGACAGCCAGTCGTTGATGACAGGATTGTCCTTGATGGAGACAGGGTGAATAAAATCAACTTCTTCGCCTTCTTTCGAGATTAAACCAAGGACTTCAGTACAGTCTTCGTTCAGTTTTATTGAGTTTACTCCGGCAAACATCTTCTTGAAATGCTTCTGTAGGCGAGCAATGTTTTTACTATTACCGATGATTTCCAGCAAATCCTCGTCACCAACAAAGTAAAATCTGCAGATTCGAAAATGTAGGAAGATTTAAAAAGGTTGACAGTCGATAGCATTCTGGAAATGTATGGCCAACAAGAAAACCGTTTGCATTTGTTAGCGACGACAATAATATCTGCAGGTGAGTATAGCGAAATTCCACGATACAACACGCACCAGTAAAAAAGAATTATGCCGCCGAATCGATCGTAGTAAACATAAAGAAAATCGGGCCAGCAATTCTGCCACATTTGTGGGGGTTGTTTTGATTGATCTAAGATAGTTTTAGGGCGAACGCTACAACAAAGGTGAAATTCTGCCTTGAAGATGATTACATTGTGTTTGAGGGAACGGATGTTTCATAGTGCGATTTTAATCGAAAGTGGGGAGACGGGCAAGACCAGCGTGACGATCCGAAACATTCTACTGGTAAAAGAAATTAATGTTTAGCTAACGCTTGGTGCAGTCATATGGTGAGGTGGAATGAGCGCGTAACGTACTCCAAATGACTTAAGCCAGATAATACGACTACAAACCTTTGTGACGACGTAGGCTTCGAATTGCTACATGGATTTTCGAAATTACTTCAAGATCTCGTGGTATGGATAATGGCATGTATTGAAAATAGGACTAATCGAAAATACATAGTGATACGTTCAACTGGACATGATGGACTTTTTTCATGATGCCATCCACTAACCTCGGGAATGAAGACCTTTGTCGCTCAAGATATTCGCCGAGTGACCTCTGGATCTTGGATAGTAGATCCGCCAACCTTTCCAGCTGTCGCTGAACATTTGGGATGTTGAGTACGTCCATCACAAGTGGGGACTTCGAGACCTTCTTGAGCAAACCCAGAAACTCTGTACTGACACCTGAGAAGCGCTGAGACTCCTGAGCAAGAAGAGTTTTGATATCGGCGGATCCCGAAAAAATACCATCCAGGTACACCCATCTTCGTTGCACATCAATCCAGACGTCAAACAGCGCGTTTATTCGATTTAGTCTGTCTTCCCAAGTGAGAGCCTCCTCCTCGAATTGCTTGAAGTAAGGCGACAACTTCATTGCAGTCACGCTATTGATGTGTTCCTTTACTCGATTGAAGAGTTCGTCCCATCCACGAATAAGGCGACAGCGATTCTGGTAGACAACCAGATCGAGTTCATACGTCTTCCAAACCTCCGTGACCTGCTTCATGAACTCCTCCAAGGCCTTTTCACCCTGCGCAACAAGGAAGACGTCGCGGATAATAGCCTCGTTTTTCTGAAGATCGACATCCCACAATTGACCAAGAGTGAGCTCAGACATGACCCAGTTGACGTTTAACTTGCGAATGAGAGTACGCCAGTGGCGCTCCTTCAGGGCCTCGGATCTGAGATCGATAACGATGGAGTTAACTTTGGCGAAATTCTGAACAGTATGCTTGATGTGCTCATAGGCCGCGTAGTGACGCAAACGTGCAGGCACCTCTTTCAGACGGCGAACCATTTCGTCAATCTGTTGGCGAATTTTTCGGGGCTGCACTGTCTGCCAGGGCGTCTCGCGGAGTTGTTCTATCTCCTCCCAGAAGCGCGAAAGTTCTATCCACACATTCTTTAAGTCCTAAAAAAATAGAGGGAAGTGTGGCCTTAACCACAGTCGCAGTTCATAGTTAAAATTATACCTCGACTAATAGGATCAAAGCTTTTACGTAAGGATCAACAGGTTTCAGGTACAGTGGCTCATTAGTAAAAATATTTGAAAGTTAAAAATTAGCAAACCTGTGATTGCAATTTTTGAATGCCAATGAGAAAGGACCAATTACAATCCACACTCTACAGCAAGCGTAGTACGCGACACAGTACTTCAAAATGATGATTCATCTGATTATGCACAGCAAAAGGAAGGCCTGTGATTTTTACTTAGGTGCAAATACGCGTTCATAATACTTGAACATTCTCACAAACCCGTGTGCGTTTGAATCAGAAGAAGTTGATAGACAAGCAGGAAAGGTATCACGCACCAAGAATCGAATAAACATTATACTGAAGGTAACTAGTGAAACAAAGTGCAGGTCGACATTCGTGTCGAGACGAGCATTCACAATAATAGAGAAACGATGCTTCATAACAACAGCGCAACCCTTCTAAAAGTAAGTTTTTAAAAAATAATCCGAAGCCGCTACTTTTGTTTACACACGGCACATTTAGGCAACCAAACAACAAAGTGTTGTAATCAATACGCACACTTGATCAAGTGTGACAGGTTTACGTGGAAAAGAAGTGATTCTTTTTCAACATGATTGACAACATAAATCACCAAGCAACTAAGGATTGTCAATAAAAGATTTAAATCACAGTTCTCACTAATTTGAGTCGGTTACCCAAACAGAAGCGGTCGCCAGAAGATGGAAAACTTCTCTTAAATACAAGACTACCATTTGTGAAAGTGAAACATAAGCAACCAATTCAAAAGTCGATTTGTGATTACTTTTAGGCCTTACCAAAGTTGATTTTCTGATGTACACCCACAAACGACGAAACCCAGTAAAAAAGTAGATACTAAGATGCCTTTGTGGTATTACTCGTCATATAATAATACCATAGATGAATTTCAAAATTTAGTGAATTGCGGTGTGTCAAACGATAGCTTATGATTTACTGATTGTTACATGCTAATTTGGAGGTGGATTGACAGGTCACAGGTTTGAGTTTCGATCAGTATTGTGGTAATTAGTCCAGTTCAGATGGCAAACAGGAGACATATCCGCCATTTCATATCAGCGATTTTTTCATAAGACCAGCTATAGAAAAACAGAGCCTTCACGTATGGATGCAGGTAAAAGTAAAAGCAAATAACCTGGAGCTCTTCGATTGCCACTTGAACCTTCTCTTCGCTAGCCGGCAGAACACCTTCCTCGGTGAGTTCTAGTGCTTCTTTAGCATGCTGGATGTTCGCCCTTTCCTCTTTCAAACGCAAAAACTGTCCTTCGAGAATAGTCAGAGCCTTCACAGCTTCGTCCGGTTTCATGTTTCCTTGAATCGGTTTCTCTTTGTGCCAACTGTTCAGCAGCTCTGCTGTCTTACCCTCAACAGCTTTATCCTCAGCAACAATTTTCATTTGGAGGCTTGCCACTTCTGTGGAAATGCTGGATTCTTTGCGTCGAAGAATCTCTTGGAAGGCACTCCATTCACCTTGAATGTTCTCAGCATCTCGCCAGTTGGATGGAAACTGGAAGCGATCACGATAGAGGATGTTCTGACCCGTTTTGCAGAGATTAACTTGCTTTTCCCACTGTTTGAGTTTACGTTTTAGAGACTGCGTATATGTTATGGTGTTCACCGCGTCGCCGGTCGCCTTCGAGTCAACAGAACGCTTCTCCAATTCGGTTCGAGCCTCGGAAATCTGCTTATAGAAATCCTGCATCTCATTGCCCAAGTTACTACCGAATTTGCTGAGAATCTCCTTGTGCCAACTGTCGTATTTCATCGTGACCTTGGACTGCACCTTCCCGAAAATTATGACGACAGGACCGAATGCTTTTTGGGTCTCCGCAACGTCAAAGTGCTTCCGCATTACTTTAATTTCGTCAAGCACATTCATCCACACCTATACCAAAAAATTAAGAGTAGCTACAGCAGAAATAACTTCATTACAAATTCGTAGTACAAAAATTTCGTGATTAAAAAAGGAGATTACCAATAACTTTTGGGATCCAAAGCCATGCAAACCAATGGTAGCCAACACCTTTACACAAATCCATGCTAAACCAATAAGACGGAGCAAATACTACAACTGAAAACACAGCTTTTGGCCTGATGGCGCAACGTGATTGCCTGATTTGGCAGCCCGAAGTAATGGTCACATGCACTTCTTGTTTGCGCACACGATGAGCAAAGTTACACTGCAGTGACGAGAATGCAAAGAAGGGAGTCTTTACATTACTTAGCATGAAGTCGTTTTATACTGAAGTAAAAGGAGAAGCCTGCGCTTTTATTTCAGAAGCTGCGGTAAATTAAATTCGTGGGGAAATCGGAGCAACTGCCTACCTCAAGGTTCGTTCCTATTCGAGTATATACTTGATCGGACTGAAGATCCCATAAGGCCTGATAGCTAGTCCACGTCTTCACGTACTCCTCTGTTTCAGCAAGAATATCGTAAATGGCATCGTGGGCATGTATCAGCACGTCACTATCCTCAGTAAGTTTCGATATGAGGTTCATGTAGAGCTTCTGTGATGTAATTTCTGTGTTAAGTCCAACCTAAAGAGACAAGAATGCTGAATTACGACAAACTTGACATTCTAACATCCACCACATGGATGAGACTTGGATGAACTGGGCAATTACAATGGGGGGGGGGTATAAATCCATCCCCAAATGCAATCAAAACTAAACCAAGACATCTAAAGCTTTTCACATCCATTCTTTGTGTAATGAACAGCTATTATTAGGGCTAAGGGTCATAAAATAAGTAGGCGCATTTGTGTATCACCTTGGGAGACGGATTAGAATTTGGGTCAACATGACAGCCATGGTGAGATATTTCAGGGTTTTCATTTCGATAGTCAAACTGATGAACATATTTGATACTCTTGATTTGGTCAAACATTGGAGGCATGTGTGAACCGAAGTAGGAAATAAGTCTTAGGTAAGATGGAGCTAAAATCAACATAAATAATCCTTAAATTCACGGTCAGCGCAATCCGTGTAGCAAAATAGAATGAATTTAACGATGTGACCCACTTGACGGCTTACAGTTCTCATCCAGCAACATGTTCGTAGATTATACACAACAACTGTACCTGATAGCGAGAGTGTTGAATACGCGGGAGATTGAGGACGATATTCTGCCAAGCCGTGAGCTGAGCGAGGAGTTCGTGGGAGGCGACTTCGATGCTGGGGTGGAGGTGCATCTGTTGGTTAGTGATGCGCAGTTCAAGGAATACAGGTTTGATCTTGGGATCACCACCGAGGCGCTGTTGAGATACCATCATAGACGAGGTCATCAGGTGATCAGGGTCTTCTGTTTCCTCCTACAGCACCAATTTGCACTCATCAAAGCGCATTTTAGGCACACAGAGCAATAGTTAATGTATGACCATGGACGGTAAATGAGCGTAAAATTACACTTGTGCGATTGTATACACTCACGAAAAAAGTCAAAGAAGCATGAGGAGCGTGTGAACATAATCTTCTACCTGAGTTTATCCAAATTCATTACCAGATTCAGTAATTTTGGAATTTGGAGGACGATGATGCTAATTATAATGGACATACTACGGCTTTTAGAATCCCCAACAGTTACTGAATTCTAAATCAGGGCTCATATAAAGATGATTTGACGGCGAACAAAAAACAGCTGATGCAACCACAATCAATGTGCACTTCCACGTAGTCATAAAATAAAATCGGCGCATGCTCAAGTGTGTTCACAGGCGCCTGCAATATCACGCGTTTTAAAGTTAACCAAGAGAAAAAGGTGTTAAAACGGTGATCCACAGATATGCAAAGAACGAAATAAAACATTAAAAAGTGTAGAAATGTGATCGAATGATGGGCTGAAGCCGTCTTCAGATTCCTGTCTACAGTAAATCAAGTAATAGACTAAAGCACCTATTCTCGACACTAAATTAAGCTACTTATTCTTGTGGCAACGTGAAAGCGCACATAACCTGCGACAGATAAACTGGGTGCTGGTATGGGGAAAATAGGAACGCACACTTTGCTTTTCGTCACTATGCAGAACACGCGTCCACTCACGGATACCGGCATCGAGGCGGGTAATCAGACGCTTCTCGACCTCAGCGTCTAACCTTGCAACCCACTGGGCCAAGTTTGAGTACTTATGAAGATTTAAGTCATCAACCAATTTCTGGATCTTGCCTAAAACAAAACGTTCACAGTAAGATCAACCATTTTAAATTGCCAGTTCGGTTAGCACCTGATGTACTGTCTTATTTAATTAGAATTCAAATTGAAGGTGAAATTAATAAAACGTAATGGGAAAGGCGCATAGTGAACATGGTAGTAACAAGCGACTTTAACAGTTATAGTTGGATGGATAGAAAAAGGGGCTAGATTACCATGTAATAGACGTAATCGGTTGGACAAACATGCCTAATGGATAACATGACCCACTGGAGACAAAGCCAGACTGCTGGATAAAAAGTAGAGATTACTCACCAATTATGTCTTTAAAAGAATCCTCTGAGTACGGACACGTCACGAGAGCTTTCAACTGTAAATCAATTTCCCGAGTGACCTGAAGTAAATCCTCAACTTTTTCCTGGAACTGGAGGATCGTCTCTGCAAACTTCTGAACAAAAACGGGAAGTCGATAGGACTCCCAATTTAACGGGATACCCTCGGTAATTAGACTCTGAACTTCCCGACGCAATCCAGCACACAGAACCGCTAAGTGCTGTTCGTCATTGGCATCAATCTTGGCACAAGTCGCCTCGTAAATTTGGACGCTTTGGTTTAACGAGGTTGCCGAGGGGTACAAGAGACTCGTCTGATGGGCACGGTTAACAATTGAGAGTGGCACGCGGAACCCCATTGCTTTCATACAGCGGACCTAAAATCAAGACAAAAACATACAGGTTTATCTGCGAGATATTACTAAACGATCTCAATGACTGCCTATTTCCTGGCTCCTGAACTAAAGGCACTTTGCTTAGACCGACGTCTGAACATGTGCCAAGTACACTGTTTCTAAAATTTTGATGAAGCCAGACAGCGCTCGCAGACATTGGCTTCCATCCAGGAAATTCAAAAATCCAAGTTTGCAATAAAAAAGTAGGGTCCGGAGAGGCCTACCAATAAATATGAGGTAATGGTCAACGAGGAAAAAGCCGGCGTAATACTACAGATCTGAACCTGACGAATGAACCAGATCTCTCGGTGGATTGACATACGACTACTACGGACATGTTGAAAGGTAATGCATGTTACCATTTTGTGAATTTGATAAAAAAAAACTCGGAAGCAGCGTTTGACCACACATGTTAGGCAATCAAAATAAATAAATAAATATGGTATTAAGAACTACGAAATCTTGTCTGCTGTTCTTGTGTTCGTAACTTGGAACGCGCCAATTATCACTCAAAGTAGACTGAATACCTTATTTCCTCGGTTCCTTTGAGCACGCGTAACCTCTGCACAGGGAAAAGGCAAAGGTACCAGCCTTATCCCGCTCAGTCAACAATAACGCAATTGTCCTCCACTGAGAGCAACACACTAACGTCAGCCAGAGGGGTCTGGTGATAACCCAGGACACGGAACGGTGAGCAGAAAAGTACAATCATGCATATTGCCGGCAAACTACCCACAGATGACTTTTTAAACTGCTAAGAAATCCTACCATGAGCTGTCAGCATTGATACATTTACTAAGTGGAAAAGGCGAGGAGCAATTAGCTTGTGATAAGGCTATAGACTATCAAACAAGGTACAAACGCCTCGACCACCATCAACATTTTCTGATTTTTATTGAAAATAGAATTCAGTCAAGAAAGAAACTAGAAGCACATATGCACCAAAAACCATGTAACTAAAATCCATACCTCCTTAGCCAGAGTGATAACATCAAGCATAAAGGTGACCGTTAGCTTCATTATAGTCGTCGTTTCGGTGACTCCAGCTTTGTTAGTAATCTTTGCGCGAACAGGTTCCACAAAGAAGATACGACGAGTGACGTTGATTTGAGTCTGCTGTACCTTACGACACCAGTCGTCGAAAATAGCATTTGTATTCAACTTTGATTTGAAATCTTCTCCATTTGTCTTGAGATTTTGACCTTCGCGGTGATGTTCCCAACCCTTGCCTAGGTCATGCACACATACTCACATCAGTATAATACGAATTCATTTTCTTGGGCAATAATACAAAATTCAATATAAATTAAATCAAATGAAAAAGCAGTCTAGATAATAAAATTGACTTTTTTTTTAAAAAAAAGAGTAAATATCATACCCAATACGTCCTCAACCCGCCTAAGATAGGTATTTAGGCGTTCCTCAATCTGTCGGGCCCAGATTATGGAGCCCGCGACCGGTGGGATATCACGCAGTTTACTCAAACGGTAGGCTCTACTGTAGCGATACTGCTTTTTGAATTTTTCGTGCAGAGCTTCGATATCCTCCCTAACTCGATTGATTAGTTGTGTTTGGTATTCCCTTATGGCTCCACGGATGTGTGGACGCACAAAGAGGGCATTAAAACGTGAAAAATAGCGGAACATTTCATTAGCACTTTTTGCAGTTCCCAAGAGATCTCGTAGTCTTGCTGCTATACGTGTCTCGACGCCGTCAATGCGTTCTTCATAACTGAAAAAGGATATTTGATTAACGATATGAGAGAGTAGATAGAGGTAAATGAAGTTAGAGATAGCTCACCGTTTAATTGTAGCGTCCCACACTTCTGTTCCTTCCTTGCTGAGATCAAGACAATCGACTTCTTTTACCAATTCAAATGCTTTGTTTACATCATCAATAGCAGTTGCATCAGCTGCATCTAAGAGGGATTCGTCCATTTGCTGTTTAGATTCACCGTCCACTGTTTTTTCCTTCCCAGATTCGGGTTGAGCAGTTGAAGATCTCGCTGTTGGTCTTACACGTACAATAACCAAACGAAGTTGTTCGTGTTGGTGCCACAACCTAATGACGAGGAAATACGTGGTTAACATAGGAAATTCAAACCGTAAACATTGAAAATGTACGAATAGGCATACTTTCTGAGATTATCTAGACGGGTCTGAAGATGACGGTGTGCAAGGTTAGTGCGCCAGACTATCCGCATCTGTTCTTCGCGCTTTTTCTTGCTGATTTCACGCATTAAGCTTTGGATCTTTTCGTACTCATCATCCCACACACTAAAAACATCGAAGCAAGCCGTCATAATGTGTTCGAATTCCTCATAGGGCATATGCATCAGCCGGCGAGTTCCAAGGACCTTCAGTAACTGCGACGTGAGGTCCCGAGAGATAGCCTCAATCAATTTCAAGCACCGTTGGAGTGGGTACTTAGTGTTGCGGATTTTTTTTAAATGGGAGAAGATTGCCACAAGCGCTGACCTAATTTTATCCAAATCCGTAGCGGAAAGAAGATCATTTAATGGGAACTCCTTCATGAGGGGATTATAATCATTCACCATGTCTATGGCACGAGTCAGACCTGTGTCAGCGTCAAAACTGACGGTAGCGAGGAATCTCTTAGCCGTCCTTAGAATTTCGAGTGTGAGTGAAACTTCTTGAGAAGAGCGCTTCTCCTGAATCCGCGACAGAGCTCGCTCCAAATTCAACCAGAATGTAACTTCCTGCAGAGCTGTCCCCGAAGAGGGGTCACGATTAAGACTCGTAACCTAAATGTTAAAAACCGTTACCACAAATAAATGGACACTCTAAAAAAATTCACGTGAAAAAATGAGTATGGATTTTACGAACATGCAGAACAAAAAGTTATGCGCAACGTAAGAAATGAAATAGTACCTTTTGAATATCTTTAATCCAGCGGTTGACACCAGAATGTAGAGAGTTTAGGAATTGTGCATCGTGAATCATTGACTCAAAATCAGCAACCGTAGCACGCCTACCCTCTTCTTTGCATTTTTGAATAACCTGGAGAACTATTGGATTTATCGCAAGTGTTATTTCAGGAATGTCAATGTTTTGTTGAAGATGAAGAAGCCCGATTTCAAGTTCAGCTATTTTCTTTTCAACGCTTGGAGCAACTTTATCGCCATCCCTACCATTCTTTTTCAAGAAAATTACTTGTCTTACCGTTCGGCTTTGCCTGATTCCTTGATGTAGGATTTGTAATAGGGACTAACAACGTTGCTTATCATGGAAAGAAGCGTCTCCAAAGGCGCCCCGTCACTCAGTGTCGCCATTCGTAACTGCGAAGCAAACGACTTCCCAGATTCAACAACTGGGTTGCGCTTAATAAAAACCAAGCTAAACTTTGTTTGTGGTGTGACGAGAAATACCTTTGCATTTTTGGGTTTGTATAACGGACATCGGTTGAAATCTTGTACGATAAGCCGGTGTCCGCATTATCGCTCTCATCATCGTCGTCTAATCAAATATTAAAAAATTGGCTTCGCAAAATTACCTTTGTTGGATATTTTTTGCACTAGAACTGCATGGCATTGACCGTCATTCAAAAATTTCTTAATTGACTCTTGGGCAGAAGGGTCAAGAAGTGCTGCATCAAGAGCAGCCAAGTCTTCTGTGTCGTCAAGAGTAGACACGATCTTTTTAATGTAACGTATAAACGCATCTGTTTCAGCAACCGTTACAGAGGACTCTGGTAGCCTCTCAGGAGCATCAGAAGAAACGTCAACCATTTCGTAAAAAGGTAACGCAATATTACTGAATGAGGCAGCTTCACATTCAACACATTGAAACAAAAATCAAAAAGTAGAAAAGAAGTTTGCAGCATTAATTTATAATAAAGCTCTTGTTACCGAACAGTATATAATGTGACGTGCACATTACGCTGTTCCCGTGCAAAAAATTTGTAAACGAAAAAGCAAGATGCATTAAAAATTATTACCCTAGGAACCATAAACTTAGACTCAAACACGCCTCATGAAAACTATTAAAATAACATTATCCGAAAAGCAAAATTAGTTAAAAACAATTACTAGGCAATGGTTATATCTCCTGAATGCATAATATTATCGAGAACTATTCACAATTGCTCAAAGGCGAAATATGGATCTACGAGGATCGGGAGACAAGCATAAGCAGTTGCCTATAGCCCCACAATCGTTGTATAACAGGTCAATTATGTCCCAGATAGCGAAACTCTGGCAGTACAGAGGCTATATTCTAACGACGATAACTTGACTTAGAGAGTTAAACACCTGGGGAGACGAAATGGGATATTGGATTCTTGGACGTTATCCCAATAATTAAGGATTGGGCAGGCCTATAAAGAAAAGAGATGTAATAAGGTATCCAGAAGGGAAACATGGTAAGCTGTGTGCGTGACAGTTCCCCAAATGAGAGTGATAAAATTGGAGGATGTGGAGGTCTGGGAGAATTTTTGACGGATTTGTCAGGCTGGATATTGTGTCTGGGAGTTAAGGTGACTCTCCACTTAAAGTACAAGCCCAAGTGATTACAGTTTTTAATTAGAGGAAGGAAGAATATCTAGTAAGTAAACAGGATGTTTTTGTTTTTCCGCAAAAGTGGGCCCGGTAAATAGGTTAAAAAATATTTTGAAAAAAATAAAAGATATTATGCAAAATTCAAGGCTGTCTTTCACTTTGTAAATATTATGTTACCGTACCCTCTTTCCTTCGTAATACCAGTCGTTTGTTGTACTTGTACTTAAGCACTTTGGTGAAATTTTAACCAAGACGATTCTCAGACTAATAAATCATTTTTTATCAAATAAAATATACAGCACCAGGATAGAGGGGTCATAACATTTACTTCGAATACTGAACAAACTTTTACTACTGCTTTGCAATCAATGTCAAAACGGACACTAAAACCCAGGTTATATTACAATTAGTCTCATGAGTGTAAAACTCGGAAAACAATTTGGAGCATTACGGTTTAATGTAGTTTTGGTTCCCTATATTTTCAGTTGCAGAACCTGCTACATTTGAATTGATGTGCATATATCACTTTTGACCTATTTATTTCTTCTTCCACTATCCTAGGCCTTTCGAGTTTTAGCTCCTTCAGAAGATCGCACAGCCCAGCTATTAAAAAGGGCACTGAACATTGTGACAATGAATCATGACATCCAGTGCTGAACAGGAAACTAAAAAGACTGCCAGAGGTAAAAAGATATTCATTTTTATGACCCAATAGGTTTCGTTGTCAACCAAATTATATCTACCGTTTTTATTCGATGGCAATATGCATACGCAAAACAAGGCAGCTCCACCAAAACAGTGCCAAAAACGCTCGTTGACAGATGGACTACCCCGTTCGGAGCTTGCCACAACATCACTACAGATCAAGAGACACAAATTGAATCGGAAATGTTTTGAAATCTAAACTGAATTCCGAAAAAGTGACTGCATTTCTGCGACCGCCTAGCATCTTAAGTCAATTGGCATGATAAATCGTCAACCGAAGACCGCTTAAGAGTTCGCAGTGAGTTGATCCGTTGGTCCTACTCCGTCATCTGGGAGGAAAGACTTGGGCTGTCTCTCTGCAAAAACGGCTTGTGAAATGACACTCAAACATTCAGGATAGCCTTTTATTGCAATATGGCAAGTACCATAATCAGATCCCCGGAGACGCGTCCATTGTCTACGCGAAACAACGAGTAAAATGCACATTCAACTTGTTGTGCCATAATTATCTAATCCAGAACAACAGGCTATAGTCAAAGTCACTTCATTCTCAGTTTTATTGTTGACCTGGTTTATCATTTACCACACATTTAACGTTATTAATGAAAGTGTCATGTAGTTTTATCGAACAATTGTAACAATTATTTTCTTTTTTGTATCCGATGTGAATAATACTAACTTTAAACTTAAAGTTCTTTTAATATAACTCAATATCGTAATCAACGAAATTACTTCATGGTCTGTAGAAATCTAACCTGTCAAGGTAAAACAAATTATGAGTGAACAGGTGTAGGGAATCCGAATTTGTTCACTTTTAGCGGAAGATATAAAATCATTTGTTTTTAATCTGCCTTGTAATCATAAGAATGTGTGGAAGACAACAATATCACGGTTTTATTACAGCACAAATTGTTGCAACTTATCTTTTCCAACATCATATCCGACATGATAACGATAAGTTAATAGCAACTAATCCTAATTGAACTTGCAAGACATTAATCCAATTCATTCTTTTAGTGTACACAAACCAAAAGCATATCTACAATAATAACTCCACAATTTTTCTGAATGCATACAATATCTATTACTTATATTGGAAATCGATGCTTACTCCACAATTATTATATTTTATCTCTGGAAATGCTGCCTGCATATGCCTTCTTTATCCAGTCTACAAAATTATTTAGCTGTGGTTGCCATGGCACGCTTATTCATTTGTGTAAGCCTTGTACAATCTTTTTCCATAACGCAACGTTTATTTCTCTTAGTCACTGTACCGCGACGTTTTGAGCTTGGACGTAGCGTATGTTTGTTTGTTACTTAGACTAAATAAAGGGCAAGCTTTTTTAGGGGTTTCCAATTGAATATTAAGAATAATGAGATACCAAGCAAGGTGAAATATATTATAATCAGGTGGCCTAAATTCATGCGAATGTTAATAATCAACCGTAATGTTGTACAATTTATCAATGTGAAAATGGATAACCTTTTATGAACTCAAAGGAGTTTTGTATCACTGAGTATTGACAGGCAAGTTTGATAAAGTATCCGATAAGTATTTAGCAACTGATTTTGAATCACGACCCTTTGCCAGTAGATGCTGGATTTTGTTTCAGGCAGACTGTTAAGCATTCCGAAGCATTATTAGAGATATGAAAGGTGCGATTTAACTAGTTTATTTGACTTAAGCGTTCATAAGCTGCTGCCCATCTGGACCTGCCCTACGGGCCTCACCTTTCAGTATTTAAATGTTTCACATTCACTCTTGTCTATAGTTTACCGCTTATCCACTTGGGTCAAAAAAAGGCAAAAAACAAGTCTAGTTCCTAGTGGGATCCAATGCGAAGAAGGCTTTGACGACAGGGCACTTTCAAGCAAAATGTCGGCGTTTGAACACTTTTATTTATGCTTATTAAAACTAAATGGGTTTCCCTTGATTACATTAAATTTTAAAGTCGTGAAAGATGAAATCATTGTGAATGTATTCACGCGAAGAAGTGAATAATCTTAATCCCCTTTCCCTTTTTAACATTAACTACAATGGTTAACATTTTATTTGCAGTTTCAGTTATTTCAAGTGTCTGCTTTCAGCGTGATGTGATATGTATGTGTTCCTTTGAGTAACAAAATACGTTTTGGTTTCCGTGTAGTAGACCTTATTTTCATTACTAGGACAACTAAAATAAATTACCGAAAGGATGACACTGTACATCTCTGTTTTCGGAGAACCTACCCTAGTGTTCATATGTTGGGTAACTGAACTACTTTAAATTGTCTCTGCAAGTTGAAACTACGCAGAAACTGTAAATAATATGTTGAATGTACCAAATGCTGAAGTGCGTAAATATCCAAAGCCGTTCCACTCTTTCATACAAGAGTTCCATGTTTTGATTGAAACTAACACTAACTGGCCACATTTCTTTATGGAGAAGTCAAAAAGAGCATCAGTATTTTATGCCTCACTACCTTAAGACTTGGGCATTTGAACTACTTTTGAATCATTTCTTAGTTGTTTTACCAATGCTCCATTCGATATTCAAGCGAACCAAAATAATGTGGTTAGATGGATTAAAAGCAGGAGCCATGTCGGCGCCGCTTGATAACTAATCATTTTGCTCATTAATTCATACGAAGTTGCAGATGAACCACTGACAACTATAAAGGACTGCATTCTTCACCACTCCACACTCTAGACTGTTAGTCAAAACCCGAATCAGACGTCATAAAAATCGTGAGGTTAATAGCAATGTCGAAGTCATTCAATGAATACCCTATAACATTTATTGTGTTGCTTCAGTATAAACTTTTATATTATTATAATTTTTTTTGATCACTGTTCATAGTAGGAACTAGTGGTACTGTAGCTTGTCTCAGCATGATAAGACGGCGTATGGAAGGTTATGCGAATTAATCAGAACAAAGGACGGCCCTGGAACCCCAGTATAACCAAAATGAGTCCGTTCTGAATAAGGGTTTGCTCATATAGTCGGTCCTGCATGGTCGTGTCCACCCATTGTAGCGACATATTGGACCACGAAGGGCTCAGCAAATCTTCTGTCTCTTTGCGTTTGCATGGCATGCGAGGAAGATATCCAGCCAACCAGAGATAGACACGTAGGAGAAGCAGTATATAATGAACGGCAAACCCATCGTGGTGGACTGGGGTAGCCGGAGCCTGAGATATGATTCTGACTTATAATTGGACAACAGAGCCAATTTTATTGTTCTAGTCTTCTTCATACTATGGCTCTAGTATTCTACAGTATATTTAGTGTTCGATCAGCTAATTGTTTTTATATTTATCGTTTAGAATAAAAGCAATAAACATTATACACGCATATTCTTCTGTATATGATGCTGTGTTATTAACAAAGCCATTAAAATAGTACAAATAAATACAACCTATGTTATTGCTGCAGCCGCGCTACATGATACGCTGATTTAACGGTCATCCTCATTGATTTGGCTTTGGACGATGCAGTGAATAAAAAAGGCGTCCTCATTTCTATTCTAAACAAAACACTCCACTAAAGATTAAAGTGACGGCACTCAAATAGTTCGAAGTGTTCATTGTACAATAGGAGGCAAAAAAATAAAGCCTGACAATGACCTAGCACGTACTTTGGACAATCAAATTCAATCACTGAAGCAAACTAATATCATGTTTTGCATTGCGTTAAAGCGTACGAAAAAACCACTGGCGCAAGAGTACTATTAGGTAGTTAAATAGGTTGCTTCCTGGAAATTGATTTGACCCTTGTTCCCAGGTTTTTGAAACAAAGTGTACATTTCCTTGGTAGAATCGAAAAACTAAAGGAGTATATGCAAGTGTCCTGACACCAAGTGTAGACCAGCGAGGAGATTTAATCAGAGCTATCTAGTTTGTTCAAAAAACGTCTAACCAATTTTAATGTTTTTTAAAAAAAAAATTCTCAAAATGCATGCGAACACAAGCAATGAACTTTTGCATGCAAAAACACTTCAGAATATTCCTGTTTTCAAAAGAAGATAAAGTGTTTAACAAGTTAAAATACTCTGATCAATCCAATTATAATTATTCCTGAATGAAAAGTCCATTGTCCATAAGCCAGGCGAATTATTACATCTACACAATCATTATGCATAGCTTTAAGTAAACAGGATATATTAAACAATCACCTGGGTTGCAAAAAATTTTGCATAACTGTCTATCATACTGACTTTCTTTCGACGTTTCTGAGCCAACAAATGCGTTATCGATATACAACAGGATTGCGAAAAATGTTTACGTTGAATATGTGCGTTGTGTCAAGGTTAATGTTAGCAAAAATGATTTTAATTCATTTTTTACTTCGTAATAAAAAGCAAAGCAGAATAACTTAATCCAGATAATATATAGGAAAACGGACAAAAAATTGGTAAGTGCCCCCATTAAGCGAAAACACCAGATTACATCATTTCATTCCTCAGGCCGATTGAATGCAAAGCACACACTTTCAAGGTTATCAAAACCTACAGATGATGGCTTAGATATTCTGTTCACAAAATACGGATTGCCGGTACACGGAACAGCAAGTATATATGATCCTAACAAAAACACCATCTAGTAAATTGGCAAAACCCTCCTTCTTGAAAATAAAGTAATCTAATCATATTAATATGCGTTCGCTTTTAAAGGAAATCAAAAATACTGGTTAGGTTCTCGGATGCATTGAATTTGTGTTTTTATGTAATGGGAATGTGACCATCACATTTTAAGCAAGTACGTGTAAGAATTTTGCAAAACAACTACTTTGGTATATTTAAAATGCAATTTTAAATTCGTGCTATTGAAGTAGTGACAATTTTTTGTTCTAATGGTGGGTCGTTTAAATTGGTATTTTGTTTGAAAGCGCTTACAAGCTAATAAACGGCCGACCTTTAGCAGGACTTTAATGTCACCAATTTTAACTGTGCCTCGGTGCGTCTGTGTGAAATGTCGATTGATCCGTTCTCGATATTTGACTCAAGTAAAGTGTAAACTTGGTCTTTAATTTAAAACTTAGAAACAAACATCGCTCTTATTTGTCTAAATTCTCGTTTCAATGGACTTGAAGATACATTCAAGAAGGTATTTTCCAATGGTAGTTTTTGACTATGAATAACGAGTTTAAGCTTCTTTTACCGTTTTTGTTGATGGATTTGCCAATATTATGTACGACAGCCCTTTAAGATATTCACACATACCAACAGTTGTCTGCGGAGACTTTGATTCGATTAGGCCAGAAGTGAAATCTTTCTACGAGAATCAGGCAATTCTAATTTGATTTTTTATGCTAGAAGTTGACAACAGAGGTAATATCAACTCCAGATGAAAATGCAACCGATTTCACAAAGGCCATTATGATTGTTGCAGAGCGCTTGGGCAAATGTAACCAACCAAGCATCAACGGTTCTTTTTCCAATCCGAAGATCACTTATCTAGTCGGTCTTTATGGAAGTGGCGGAAGAGCTGATCATGAATTTGGTATTATAAAATCACTCTACGTTGCCAAGGAGCTAATAGACATTCCACTTTTGCTAGTTACTGAATCTTCAATTACGTGCTTACTTGACAAAGCAAGTTTGCATTCAATTTAATTTTAAGTAGGGTTCTCACGAAATTTGTTTAACGGGCCACCCAACGAACCTTCATTGTGGACTCATACCAGTGGGTAGACCTGTCAAGACCACAACAAAGGGTCTTCGTTGGAATCTTGGTATGTTTCTTACTGTCAAGCGCATTCCGCTTAAGATAACCATGTTCTAGATTTCGAAGGCCTCGTTTCTACTTCCAATCTTACCGTGGATTCCAAAGTGAGGGTTATATGCGATAATCCCTTGATATGGTCCCTGGCCAACTACATAACTTGTGATTCGTGATAACCTTAATTAAACCTCATTTTTAAGCAAGCGTGTTGAGTAGTATTATTTCCCGCGTGTATTTCAAGAAATTGGTTGACTCTTATTATTTAAAAACAAAAATTCAGAAATTTTTACAATTAGTTGATTTGAGTGCAGATGTTTCTTAAACTAACTCAAATAAATCATATATTTAAAAAAAGTAAAATACAGGTAACCGAGGACTTGGAGGAGTGCTTATGAAGTGTCCGTTCAGCACAGTGCTTTTTCCGGAATATGCAGCGGCATTCTTTGCACATGTAACGAGTTCGTCTTTCTGAAATATGCGGTTATAGAGTGTCCCACGTCTTTGCAGCTCGACAAATCACATGAATTAGACGAAATGTCTGCCTGTAGATTAGAGTAGATGCTTGGGCGACTGCACTCGCATTTACTCATGGCACGCTTCACCATCATGCCCTTTATGAGTATCTAAAATGAATTTAGTATTTATTAGGAATCAAACCACCATCCGAATATTCCCAAAACCAAATGTATTTGATGTTCCTATTCACAGATGCTCGTCATCGGGCTACATTTAAAGTACACAAGATTACGCAGACTGCCAGAGTTCAAAAGTTAATAAACACAGTAAAGCACCCGCGATGCAGTCCAACGCAAGGTTCCATCATGTCTACTTTGGTATCACAGAAATTCCGTTATGACTACACAGGTTCCTTTGTCAACTAAATTATGTCTACCGTTTTTATTCGATGGCAATATGCATACGCAAAACAAGGCAGCTCCACCAAAACAGTGCCAAAAACGCTCGTTGA
>UXSR01005619.1:0-29391 GCA_900604375.1 Mesocestoides corti
TTCGAATGAGATGTAAAGTTCACGCGGTTAAGCAAACCCAACATGTTGGAAACGATTTTGAAAATGCATCGACACTGCCACTAGTACAAAAGTCGTGCAATCAATATCGACGGCATGGAAGCAAATGACTACGCTTCAAGACCGGAAATATTGAAAAAAAAACATTGCGCTTAAGGTAATTTAGGTTACCTGATCGCCAATGCCTGTGGCCAAAAACAGACACTCGCAGGAGCGACCCAGCGAGGAAGCAAGTACAACGTTTGCATGCACAGCGCACGCACACACGCGATAACTTTCGGAAACCAAAAGAGGGTTTGCCTGGTAAACTGTTTAACGAGATGCTAGTCGTGTTTGCCTTGACCCACTCACTGAACCAATCATCACCACCGTGTATCACAAATAACAAGCAGTCGAGATGCACTGTGTGAGCCATACTGATCATGAAAGGATGCAAGACGCTCGGCAAAGGCAATTAACCTCTAAATATGAGGTAGCTAAAATCAGCGTGTCGGAAAGTAATTAATAGGCGACCAAAATTGACCCTACCCAACCCCCAGGTTTCCATTGGTTGCGTAGTTTATAATGACCGAAGATAAACACTTGCTGCAAATAACCCAGGAGGCAAACAAAAAATCCGCCTGTTAACATCCTTTACACGAATAACAAAGTAAAATTAACAGCATCTTTGACTTGGTAAAAGACAAAACCTCTTATCGAAAACTTGCATTCGAGGTAAACGACTAAACTGGCGAATACTAAGATTCCTGTAGTTTGGTGAAGACGTGACACCAACACGATCGTAAGAAACATTGCTAGCTTCAAGCAACCAACATAACTTCAACCTATGGGAGTAAATTCACTTCGAAATCGTATAAATGGACACGCCCTTTAAACGAGGCTTCCGATAAATTATTAATTGGAACAGGAGTGGAGTTGAGAATTCATGCTGACCAACAAGTGGGGTATCAGGGCAGCCTGATATCATCAGGGGTACATTGGCGACGCTTTTATCCTCAGACTACGAATATAATGAAGTCGCACGTGTACAAAGTACTGAGCTACATAAATAACACGAAATCTATCCCCATACAGTAATAGATGACCAAACCCACTCAGTTTGCCAATAAGACAAGACTCGCTGAGGTGGACATACATTTGTTTTTGATCATTAGTTAGAGAATTGGTCGATAAGCTTGGTCGCAATATCTGGGGCATGCGAAAATGGCTGACGAAAAATGGAACACGAAACAAAGCTCAAATATTGCCTTACGGGGGGTAGTTGGTGGCACATCTGCTTAGAAGATGACTGGTTGTCAGAGTCGTGGTTGTTTGAGAACTGTCCCACACCTCCGACTACAGGCTGGTAACCAATGGTGGCACTACCCTTTGCGGGCGATTGACCTGATCCGGAGGATGAAAGAGAGGGGGCCACATAATCAAGGGACTCAGAGCAAGTCACCGCAGTTTTTCCGCTTAAGGTCGAAGTGGTTCCATTTCGGCCCGAGCTTGACTGTTGAGTTTGCACTCGACCACCGGTTGGCGCACTTGTTGGTGGTGGTGGTGGTAGGTCTGATCGGCTCTTACGCCGACCCAGGGTATTTCGCAGACTCGAAAACAGACCCTGCATGAAATAGTGAACGAATATTTTAAAAAATCTATGGCGCAACTCTTTCAATCTCGAGCATAATAAACGCCAAAACAATTCACACAAGTCCCAATCATTCAAAAATGCCAGGTTGTGTGATTTAGTCAATCTGAGCGATGTTTAGGGTGTATGCATTAGATTGGTAACAGATTCCACAGGGTCATGTCACTTCGTTTTAATCCAGAAAATATATACCTTCTAATGAAATACGGGTTGCCAGATTTTAAAACTGGCATTATAAAAAGAACAGAAGTTGGCAAACTTACAAGAAGCCTATTACATCTCTTTACCAGAGTAGCAAAGAGCATGGGATAAATACACTACGATAGTAGGGGATGAAAGTAAGACAAATTAAGTCCAACGCCGATTTCTCTACGTACTTAAGAAACAAAAAGTAAAAAAATCTTGGCCTCTAAAAGGTATGACGCAAAAGCTCCCAGCAAATACGCGGCTCAGAGACTGTTCTCTCAACCTTTGTGAAATTTTTAGCTGTTAAATGTTAAAATTAGTTAGCGCTTCCAACAGCTCAACAATTACTGAGGCGTTTTCAGGATCTATGGCTTCAGGTAAATTCAAAATTAAAAAGGAAAAAAAGATTTTTTTCGACATAAGACTGTTATTGCTTGTATTTTATTAAGTAATTGTGAACTTCTAAGGGGCCGTATGTAAATAATGGATAGGAGTCATACATCGAAACCAAGCACAAATTAAACACTAGTTTATAAAAACTTAAATAATGGGTCAATATGAATCTATTAAAAGATCAGATCAAAACACTATAAAAATTCCCTGTTGTTTTTACTTAATACTGATCAACTGTACAATTGCCTTACAATAAGAAGGCTGTCTAACTTGAGTGACATATTAACTGTTTAATCATTTATGGTACTGCTGTAATTTCAACGTGGGAGTACTGAGACTGGGACACAAATCGAAAGTTGCGTCATTAATATGGTGTCTTAAGCCATGGGGCCATATTTAGAAGGTAAACAGTAGCTAAACAATGTTGTATGGCATACCTGTTTGGACCGTTTGACGTAGTTGCTTGGAACATAGCCAACTTGACCAAAGGAATTCATAACCTTCCACCAATGCTGAGTATCATCCATGAGAGTTAACTTCTCTCCTTTATGAATATCCAGCTCTTGATTGTCCGTTGCCTTGTAGTCGAACTTAGCAACAACTATGTCAGTCTCTTTTACGGTCGACATTGACAGCTAGAAAGTCATTAAAATAACTTGGTAAGTGTAGGGATCCCCAGAAAGTTGGAGATATCGGATATAAGTATAAAACCGTTTGAATAGAAAACCTAATTGTGTACGCCAATATACTGAAACTAGGCATTTTGATTTCAAGGAGGCATACATGCGAACAATAATTACGATACATCGATTATAACTTCCATTACGAGTGCAGCTTTTACCATTAAAGTTAGTCTAAATGCGTAAAAAAAACGTTTGAATACAAAAAAATAAAATTTCAACCAGAACAACAACTAGGAAGCTTTCTGTAAGGAAATGAAGGGAACAAAATGATAACATAGTAAAAAATAAACATAAATTTAAAAAGCTATCAGTCAATTAAAAAACACTGTAATTTTACTACAAGCAGCACTAACATGCTCCCGCCTACAAAGTGCTTCACTCCGAGTACCATATACAGAATACGATTTTCAACATGAACAGGATTACGATCTATACAATGCAAGAATTTACATACAAATTACCCCTCCTAGTTACTTCTACATAAAACCTTATTACGAAAAGATAAGGACTGTCAAGCAGAAAGAAACCAGTTGTTCACATTTACCAAAATATGTTACGTGAAACCGTTGCCCCGACAATGAAATATAAAAGAACTCGAAAGAAACGCCGCAGATATTATAAGTTAAAACATTGGTGGAAGAACCTTGCCCCAGTAGCTTTATAAACATTATTTTGATAATTTTCGGAAAAAATGTTTTGTGCATCACTTCATTTAGATAAATTTAAATATTTGTGTATACAGTCCTAGTAAATCTTGTTGACATTTACAACAGATGTATTTAATTTAATACGTATTAGCCGAATTTTTCATTTGCGTTAGTCTAATATGTGCATCATCAATGGTTTTATTCCACGGTAACCACTTGCGTCTCGCAGTTTCATGTAAATATTTACTGCACGAAAATATCATTTTGTTAAAAAATACTTGCATCTTCACAAAAATGATTAAGGTTATTGGAGTCCATCAATTAAGTATAAAAATTCGCAATAATTTTTGCTAGAAAAGAGTTGATAGTTAAAATTGCCAAAACTGCTCTCCATCATAATATTCTCATACTAGCTGGTGCAGGTATGTCATTAAAATTATAATTAATTTCGAAATATATATGACCAATATATGGAAAAATGTTCCAGTAAACACCTGTTAATTGCTTTTTAAGTAAAAACCAGTCAGCCAGCAGAAAATGATAAGTTTTTTCTGGTAAGTTTTCTTTTGCCGAATAATGTTCTTTTTACTTGAAATGGTTGTTCACTACCTTTGACATTGTGTGGGATGTTAGAATCAATTTGTGTCTTTTGTGGTCAAGTGCTGTTTTTATTTAATCGCGAATTAATATAGCACCGCCATAAATCTCAGGTACATAAAATTGCTCAAGATAATTAGCCAAACTTTTGCATTCAAGTGTACAACAGCCCATACAAAACACTACCAGCCATCGAGAAAGTGTGGTTGATAAGAAACATGATGAGATTTGTGGACACAGCCTAATAAATGAGTTTGAATGAACTGTGGATGTCTGAGGTTTGTCACCTTGACCTGTCGATTTCCGCAAACATTCATATCTTAGTTAAAAGCAGATTTAAGATCAAGTTCTTGACCCATTCTAGTTGCTGAAATTGTCAACGATGGTTTAAGTCAAGTCAAGCTATTGCAGCTGTGATGACGTATTTTTATGACTTTACTCGCAAAATGAAAAGTACTTAAAAAAAACTTTGTAAACTAAATTAAAAAAAAATTAATTGGATTTAAACAACTGAAAAGCCGAATTTAGGTCCTTTTAATTTCCGGAACACCAATATGTTAATAGTGAACAAGGCGAATTTAAAAGGCAGTTCTACTGAATTTTTTACAACAGTTCTAATACAAGTGGTAAAGTTGAAAAATTCAAATTTTTAAGGAGAAAGGAAAGTAGGAAGTCAGTGGAACTCTACACAAACAGGTTCCTACTTCCTAATATCATATATGGTTTGCAAATCGCTGCACATTACCTAACGGATTTACCTAGAATGGACGATCTAAGGTTGGTAGGAGTATGAACAAATTTGGTACCTCTAAAAGAGTTTCAATTTTTTCGTGAAACAGGATTTACGACATCTTTACGTTTCTTACGTGCCTGATAGCTTGTTGTTATTAGATTAAAAACGAGTCAGTATTCCTTTTAAATGCAGATAAAAGATTCCAAGCTGCCAATGAATGCTGGAGGAAAGGCAATTATTGTCTTTCGAAGTACCTAAGAGGATTTCCTTTAAATTTAGGACCGATGTGTTATTTACGTGTGTGTTGCAGCATATTTATCCTCTGCTTTGCAATAAGTGAAGACTAGTGGCATGTGTGTGTAAACCAATAAAATTTGCGCGAAAGTCATTGATACTAAGAATCTATAAATTTAATTTTAAACATTTTTTAAAACGCAATGTAACAACATCAAACATGACAAATCATTAGGTGCGTTGCATATTGGATTTCTTCATTGCGACTCAGCTGACTAATGCATTGACATTTCATTCTATCAGTCTTAGTCAAAAAATTAATTTTGGAGACATATTTAAACCTAGTCTCGTGTGGTGAATGTTTCTATTCCTTGCCAATCCGATAAATAACGACTCATTACAACCCGAAAATAAAGATGAGGCAAATAGATGTTTATTAAACAGTCAATTCGATCCAATTTGGCCAGGTATGTCTTCATGTGGGCTTAATAATCGGTTGAGTTTCTATAAAAAATTAATAAAGTAAGGGTAAGTCACCGACATCAAGGCAACCTCTAAACCGGCCTAATTCACAAGTTTAAAGACGAACTATTCAAGTGTGATTACTTCGAGGCACCGTAACCTTATAAAAACCGTCTTACGTTATCTGTAATGTGAACAGAGGGTCTTAGGATTGTGTCAAAACTGGATAAAGGGAAAGTGGAAATACTGGGAAGTGCTGGATCAATTTAACCATTGCTTGATTGTTAGGACGGAATATAGCTTTGATTCTTGAGGGCAACTTATGGACGGACAATTTCAATCAACAGAAAAAATTTGCCTAGGCGTTAAACAACCTTAAATTGACAATCGTAAGGTGGTTACAGTGGCTTTTTGACGTTATTGACATGGATAATGTCATAGATGGGCGTTAACAAATTCGTCTATGTATGCACCTGTCGTTAGAAATCGCCATCGTTTGTGTGGGCATAATTTCCTCAAAGAAGCAATAAATGAGGGGTTTGGTGATCATTTCATCAAGCAGGCGGAAATTTGTACCAAAACAACTTTTACTCTATTGGGGCTGATGCCTTTAGTTTACGTATTCTGATGGCCGACTAGATCAAAGGTAATGTGTTTAAACGTTTTCTGAATACAGCTTTTGTAGTAAATGGTGATTTTAACGGACAGTGAAACATTTTAACGAAACGAATGAGTTTAGAATGATATGCTAGAGTTTGAAAATGCTTGTATCCAAGACGACGCTTAAGATAATGGAATAAAGGAGTTAAAATCGAAGGTAATGAAACGGGTGAAACCATTTGACACAGTCCCGACAATTTATTCACGCACAGGAAACGTTTCCGTTCCATCGGACGTTATTAGGACAGTGTAATATTTATCGGTTGTTTTACATCGAATATCCACTGCTCGGCATTTATGATTTGCTCACTGAACAAGCAGTGCTCGTAAAAACACATTATTTGCACTTGCTCATTGCGGTGTGCTCTTTTTGTCCACATTGGTTTGCATATACTGTTTAATGATTTTCGCTCTTAGTCCTACCGTTTAGGATAACTTGAATTTGTTGTCAAGCGTCCTAAAATCGCCTTTTTTGTTAATTTAGCATGTCTTTTCGAACGTAGGGTTCACATCTTCATAAAATTTTGATGCTTGCAAACTGCTATCAGCCGATGATTAAAATGGTCTGCACAGGTAAAGCCATGAGACGGCTGAGGGAGTCCGACCAAATCTCTGCGGACTTGTTGGAAACCCGCGTTTGGGATGGCAAAATATCATGGTTGCGATTAATTGTGTCAGTGGATTTTTCTGGACTGACGTTGAGTACAGGTGAGCATTTGATAATATCTGATTGTATAATTGTAAAACCATGGGTCCTAAGATGAGTGAAAACTTGCTTTTGATGCAGCAAATGGTTGTCGTTCCTACAGGTGACAAGAATAACACGAATATTGTCAATCGAAGTGCATTTGCAAGAGCTCAGACGGAATGGCAAAGAGTACAGCCTTCTTTTGGGCAACAAGAATCTGAGTGTAAGCCCGAACAGGGTCTAGACTTGGAAAATCTTTAACGTCATCGAAAACCAGGGGACAAGCGAGAATTCCGAGAAATTGGCTACCGATGAAATCTGTAACATCATTTAGGGGGTCTAAAATCTTTATGAGTTCCTTAGTTTGCCGTTTTCACAGGCACCTTATGAAGTGAACGAATTAAGTGCTATTGATAGCGCGAATTATGCCAAAAGTACAAATATCCGAAATTCCCCTTTGGCTGCTCAAATTTCGCATGCAATTAATCTGGCGTTAACAGTTTTTAGTGAACCTCTAGTAATGATATAGTAAATGACTTGGAGGGCGAGCTTGATGAGAGCCTGGGTCACCTTGACAATTACTGGAAACTTCTTCGAGATTTTTTAATAATTGTAAGAGCGGAAAATGCCACTTAAAATTTGCTTGATCGACGAACGGTGCCAATGATGAACATTGTGAAATTGATATTAGTGGTGTGCTTATAGATAGTTGCATAATTCCACTGTTTAACGCTTATTCTTTACTCTATTTATTATCTTAATATTTGTTGTTTAGGATCACGCATGTACTATGTTAAATGGCCTAGGTCGCCTTTTGTTGTTCTTCTATTCCCGAGTCTTCATTCGACAGTTCAGAAGCCACTATTGTTTAGAGTTTAATCAAATTGGTTGAGGCAGGATCTCCTTACATTGATAGAGTGGTATTTTTCACAATGAACGCACACTGCTCGACGTCAGCTATAACAAAAAAACTAAGAAAGGCATTCTGAACTATTTTTTGGTCGCTGAATATCGGCTACTGTGAAAATATATTGGAACTGTCGTCTTGGCTCGAATCAAAGTTGAGCAACTTGTGACCAAACCTGGCAATGGATAGGTTGTTCGCAGCAAGAAGCTGTAGACTGGGAGGAATTTCGCTAATCTCCTGTAACTCAAATATTTACAGAATTTTCTGGAGACTTTAAAAAAACAAATATGTTGCTATCTTTTTGAGTGCAGTACAATACTACTTCGCCCACTTGTGTGCAAAAAACATACGCCATTATCATTGCACGTGAATGTAAACTCAAGTCCATGAAATTCTTTTAAAATTATTCTCGACAAAATGCGACAAGTTATAGATGTAAAGCTGATAGGTCCATTTAGTAAAGGGTTAAGGGATTTTTTTAACTCTGCATGTCCAACAACCAAAGAACCTAGTTAAATATTACATCAACACGGTTCAAAATAAAGTCCTTTTAAATCAACTTCCTTTTCTCTTCCACTCCATTGAGTTTTCCCGTTAGGTGTGTAACTGCATAGTGACTGTATTGCTAGTTAGGCATTTGTGCTGTTTATTCTTAAAACGAGTTTTGGATCTTTGAATACACCGTTATGTCGTCTATTACGCCTCTCACATCTAAAAGACAAGCATTAGTTTTATTGAGAAACTAATTTTTTAGTAGCTTGGCTATTAGCCGGGTACATCTGAACACACGAAAGTCATCAGTCATTTTTGTTCATGGGCTGCATGCTAGATGATTCTTAGGACTGATATTTTTTACTACTAGCTGAGCAAATTAATCAGGGTGTTTATAAGTTATGCTGGAAATTTAATACTTAAAGGGTATCGAGCGTTGTAGGGATTCAACCCAAACTTTGAGTAGCCAACGTGGACATGTCTTTTCTGATGCGGTTGAAGGTTTAATCAGCCTTAACTTGCGTTTGTTGCATTAATTCTGGTTAAAAAGATCTTGGCAAAGTCGGTTTTCAAAGAATGAAATAGGCATATGTGTGCTTCGGCCCAACCGCTCATTTCATGTTTAAATGAGCGCGAGTCCACGGGTGGAGTGGTTCCTGAAGGCCTTTTTCTCAAAATTGCCGCGGCACATGAGCCCTTGAGAATATTGAGGTCTCAATGCCTGTAGAAATGTGCTAAGGGACATTTACCCGTTTTTTAGACATGAACAGCAGAAATGATGATATTCATGGGGTGAATTTTCAATTGTAGTTTTTGCCAGAAAAAAATACTAGATTTGCTGGATTTAAAAGTGACGTGATCCAAAGACGAAATTAAACTTGAACATGGCATTCAGGAGAGAACACTGATTAAACAAAAATGAGCTACTTACAATTGAGCTTCAACCTGCATCTATTATGGTGTCACATCCGTCGTAATTTGAATCACCGTATAATGCTAGTGATTTAGAAACTGATTGGTGCGTAGCGCTGTCTGCTTTTCAATAGGGAAAACTTCAGTGAAACCCTATATTGCTTTTCTTCAAATTAAAATGATAGTGGTACTTACTTAGGTAAGCCATAAATATTATAGTAGTCTAAAATTGTCTGTTTCCACCGTTGCACAATTAAATCCATTAACAAAAAACAGACTATTTTAGCAATCCTTTTATTAACCGTGAGTTTTCAAACCTCGGTGCACACTGGACTCTTAATCTTCAAAATGATGATTAAGTATATCCCGCCTGACACATAATTGAAATATTCACTGTCGTTTTCGAAAGTAGTTGAGGCATCTAATCCCCATAGAAGCATCCCACATAAAACCTTTTCAAGACATCGTGAAGGAGAAAAAGATCTAACCTAGTTCTTGAACTGGAACTTTTTGTCGGCGGGGGGCCGTTTTATGTTGTTGTGTGGGTCACTCTGACAAGTTTCTGATTAGTCATAATTTACCGTCAAATGTATCGTCAGTTAGGATGTCAAGAGCGTTATCAATCGTGATTGGCCTTTGGTATGTCACAGCATAAAAGCAAGAAGGTAGGGTATTATGCAGGCTATTTAGCGGTGTTCCGGTAAGCGCATACTGTAAGAAAGTATTGTAGACCCTCTCTACGCCAATCTTCACCTTCTCTATGCCGCCTTATTAGGTTCATGCACTTAAAATACTCTGAAAAGAAACGGAAAGGAATCGAATTTAAATGTGCATGAAGTATTAGCAGACGATAACACTCAGTTTTAGGTAATCTGCACTTCTATGCTTCAAGCATTGAAACATATTATTGTGAATAGGTTTTCTTGAAAAACCCTTCATCTTCATATTCTCTCAACAACTCGTTTGAATTTCTGGCACTTTTGTAGATGAACTGGTGCCCATCCTTTAAGCTAATACATTTTTGCATGATTTTTTGCTTAATCTTAATTGCCTTCTGGGATTCTTTGCTCAATTCAACCATGATTCTTTCATTTGGGAATCATGATTTTAGTGATGTATTAAGCAGCTTTTGAATGCAATGTTTAACTCAAATTTGACCGGCTGCACATTTAAGTTACAACAAAAGTATTCAAATTTCTTTTCAAAGACGGCTGTCACGTTGGAAGAATGTACGCAAACCCACATAAAAGTCATCAAGACAACACCTAGGTGTAAGACTCCTACGGTATCACGATTTCGCTGCTCAAGTCACACTTGACTACCTGGCAGTAGACACCACAATTGAAAAATCTAATGAACATTCATTCCACTAAATATTCGAAAAGAGGTTTTGTGAACTGGGTTGTCAAAGAATTCCAGCAACGCTGAGTGCCACGAGGTGGTGACTGCAATGTGATGTGGGCTTTTTACACGGTGAACCACGAAATCGTTATTACACAAAAGTTATCACCAACTACATTGCCTATTTTGTACACGTAATCATACAGAAGTCGTCTAACAAATATTCTTCGGTTCATACCAACGTAATCATTAAATGGCGGTTAATAAAAAGGTGATTAGTGGAAAATTGCACTGTTTTGGATTTGAAGTTGGAAATTCATTTAATAAAAATTTTGCATGCTCAAATAATGCGTAGCAAATGAATTTAGAAAAAATGGTTTTTCGTTTTTTTATGGAACCAATGCTTTTGCAACATGCTAACATTTGCCCGGTGCTGGTTGATTCCGGGTGCATTTTTTTAGAATACATCGTTGTCTGCGCAATGAACTGCATCATGAAACACCTGGAGAGAATATACATGCAAGTACTATATGCCACCGCGCTTAACGTCTGCGAACCATGGGAGCAAAAGCTAGCCTGTATCCTTTCCTAGCATCTAAATGTCGTTAATAGGTAATCCCTATGTAAGCATCTCAAAAAACCTTTGCGTCTAATCGGCGAAACAGCACTTATGCAAATGGGACTCAAGCTAGAGCAAGCTTTCCTAAAAGGTGTATACGGCTTTAAAATTTTACAAATGCGGTTTTCAAACCTGTGATTTTATCGTGTAGCCAAGAGGATATTTTAATCAGGGAATGCAATTTTGCTGAGATGCTTTGGAAAACGCCTAGATTTTACACCATTTCTCTTATTTAAAAAAAACATGAAATCTTTAGAAAAGTGATGATGAAGTAAAGCAACGAACGAATTTTTGATTTCTTGTATCGTGTACTATACTGTTCAATATTAATGTCCAAACTTGCAATTTAAATGTATGTTAACACAAACCGACTAAAATTATTTGACTGCATTGTTTAGGATAAAGTTAATATTAACCCGCGAACTTTCAACTGACTTCTCCTTTACAATAGAAACTGGGGGTATATGCATCAGTAGACGCTAATGGCAAAAATTATAACCAGTCAATTTGGTTTACTTAATTTATAATCACGCACATTGTAAGGCCAAATTTTTGCAGCACAATTCTTTGTTTATTAAATAAGATTAAGAGATACTGTAAAATGCATATTATTCTAAATTTTTTGAGTGAGGATTTACAAAGCAAAAAAATTGAACACAATGTAGTTTTTGATTGCACATTTTTAGCCATTAGACAAGGCGACCTTGGGCTTTTTTATTTATGACCGCACAGAATCCTAGTTTTTTCCTTAACAAACGTTTCTATTTAGGTGGAATTCTTATGATTATACTTGCTTTATTTTTAATGTCTATTTTGGTCCTTATACCATCTGAGTTAATGGTCTTCATCGACTTCTTTCTATTTCGAGCCTTTAATAACACAGAAATGCCAAGTAAAAACAACTGATCCTCATCTTTTGTTGACATGTTATTATAGCCTTCAGTTTGTTTATTTGTGTACATTTAATCAACCGCAGTCAGGACGAAGTATGTTTTCATTTACTGCTGCCAGGACTGTTTTCTGCAGACATGTTGCAACATTATTCTTTTTAACAACTTCGATTCCAAAATAAATCATATGAATGCAATGCGCAAAGGAATTAGTAAAAAATTATCATTTTACAATTCAAAACATTAAATTGAAGCCAATAGAGTGGTCAATAATTGCGAAAATCAGATTGCAAACCATATATCGTGGATATAATCAAAAAGACGTTTCAAGAAATATGCAGACACATAGACTGTAGCAGCCCCTGTAACAAAATCGTGATTTTCATTTACAGAAATTAGTTTATAAAATAGAAAGAAATAGATTTCTTAAAACCTGCGTACAGGAAAAAATCAACGAGGATTTAGTCTAAAAGTAGGGAAAGCAACAATGAAATAGGAAAGGGCAACTGAAGGAAAATGCAAAAATGACCGTGGTAAAAAGGCAAAAAACACACATAGCACTTTGAACCACAGATTAATGTAGAATTTGGCGAATATAAGGTCTCTGTTGTATGGTTGAGGTAACAATCTTGCTAAATAACGCAAGTATATGGGAGCTAGTCTGTATGTTGTACGAACATTATAATGCCAATGTTGGTCCGCTGTTTTGGTATGTCATCACTAGTCCGCACTTGGTCCTCCCAAAAATGTTAGCTCCCTATTAAGATCAGGATTAATATCACTATTTTCTGCGAAAGACCTGTTTCGATCGTTCTGAAACTTCGACAACTATCAAACTGTTATTGTCCCCTTAGTCAGTATACTGAATTCTGATTTACGAACCCAGATTCAGCCGAATTCAAATTAAAGTGCCGGCTTTCGTCCAACAGGCAGTGCAACATTATTATGTCAATCCCGATTTACCTGTTGCTATACTTAGTAGAGAAAACAACTCAATTTATTTAATGAAATAGTGATGCTTAAGATAAGCACTTTTTTGAAGTGCCTAAAGAGGTATCTAGATTTATTGTTTGTTTTGGAAACTTTTTGTTTTTTAATGTGTTGTCGAAGAAATATGCTGTTTGGCCTAGTACGCATTTGTTGTGAATCACATTGATTCACACTCGTTAATCCCGTCACTCCAGCCACCAACATCAGGTTCCTTTTCGCAGCATGTTGCCAGCCTCGGGGAACCTCAACTCCCTCTGATTATCGTGAATTATCCTTACACCTAGGTCTCGATTTCAGCACACCTGTGACACACATCTGAGGTAAAAAAAAAAACACGCAAACGTCATACACGACATAACAGCATCAACTTGGTTGAGGTCTGAAGTAAACGGTTGTGCCCACGTCCTCTCTGGTCATCTTCATTCATCGCGGGAACCGACTCGGTGCCCCGGCTTGGTTCAAGACCACATGCTGGGGCCCAAAACATATCCTTGTGTCACGTAAAGAATCATCTTCTCCTCTTTACAGACTCAACGTGATGGATTAAATTCAGGCGTAAAGCTTGTCGTAATTTTGTTTCTCTACAGACAGAAAATATGCTTTATAACAACGAAGACCTTGCAAGCCGAGTTTTGAAGCAATTTAACATTAAAACTAAGGTGGTCGTGTTTGCCACAAGTATGTGCAAAGACTAACCTGGCACAATTTCATAACTTGGGCTGTGTCACTATTACAGGTACATAGACACAAAGTAATGATTACAAATAATCAGACCTCGTGTCTGACACGTCAAGGATTTTACGCACAATAATTCAGGTACAAAAATCACAAACTGGGCCACTACATTCCCCTACGCAAAAGGTTTTTACTCTCGACCAAAAACCCAGTCTACTTTCTGGTACACCCACTTGTAAATGACTTGAATTACATACTCGATAATGTCGCACTGAAATGATAATGAGGACTTAAGGAAGAGAATGACTAAAATCTAAACAACTTAAAACAAGCCATAAAATAAAATGCCAACAAAAAGCAGATAACAAAAAAAAACAATCCCAAGCAATTATCATCTTGGGGATGCAAGCAAAAATTATTGGAAATTTTTACTCAGGTCCAACTGAAGCAGTGATCGTTAACGTCGTTTTCGATGACATGATCTTCATAATGATTGCTGGTATACTGTTAGCTGCTCTCTGTACGTATCTCCACGATATTTAACACAACTTAAGGTTTTTAACGAAATACTGCATTTATTAATCAATGAGATTAACACTTAACAATTATAACAGAACTGGATGTTTTATTGCAAAATCCTCTTCAAAATTTCACCTCGGCTTTAAGAATAGACAATCTTTTTTAGGAATTGCAATTTTTACGCGGCGTGATTATTTGACGCCAAAATCTGATGCCGTGTTTATTCGGCAATCAAGAATGTACTCTTTCTTGAACTAAAATCAGCACATTACCAACGATCACAGTACAGTGGCAAATCGAACAAATTCCATCAATTCTATCAGGACCTGATTAAATGAACCGAGGACTTCGTCTACTTCTTTGTAAATATCGACTAACCTTGTTGAGACAAGACTATTATATTGTGTTTTACACCTATTAAGTGTTAAGTGAGAGCTAAAATAGAAAGGTAATCGTTTATATTAGTATTAGTATTTATAGTAGTAAGCAACTAATTAGAACAAAATTAAGTGACACTGTTTGTGCTGGGTTATCCATCACATTCTTTTTGTCTTCTCCTTCTCTTCTTCTTCTTCTTCTTCTCTTTATGTTCATTTGGCCGCATAATAGTTAATTAATCAAAAATCTGAGTGAGAAAAACAAACTAAGAAGACTTTCATTTTGATTTCTAATGGCTAATTTATTTATGTTTTTTACCTACTCACTATATTTAGAGATATCTATTGCAAATAGCGACCATAAATGTTTGGACCCCCCGGATTTATGAACTCTGTGCATTTTATAAAATCAAATGTTTTTAAGGATTTTAAAGACTCTATGACTCCACGTCATTTATTCATCATACAGATTTCCATAAAAAAATAATTTAGCCAACTCCTGGGCGACTGTTGGCAATTTAAATCACGAGAGGAAATTTGGATCGATTCGGTAGGCAAAATTTTTATTACTGTGTTTATTAAGCAGATCTGTGAAATGAAGTTCGCTTGTCAATACGTTTTCTAACGGACAATTGATCCCCGCTCGATAAAATATATACTTATATACATAACCCTAGGTGCGTGCGGATATGTTTTTGGGTTCCTGGCCATAGTTTTTCAAGGCAGTTCTGGTGATGTCAATAGCGTATAAGAAACAAGTCTCGCAATTCTGGACAATGGTTTAAATGTTAATCAAATATCTCCCCCTATCATACACGCATTTTGGCACATGGTTCTCAAGGACATCTAATGTTTAGTCTCTCTTCTAACTTCTGGTCCCCATCCCTCGTTAAATTCTTGAATATGATTAAAGTCTGCGCTATTCTGTGACAAATTTGCTATTTTAACTCTGTAACCTGCTTGTGTCCGAAATCCTCTTATAGTAAACAAGCATTTGCCTTCAGTGCATGTCCGTACAATATGGCGCGGTCCTTCCATTTATTTCAAATGGCGGTACTTATGGTCAATTGTGGTGTATTAGTGTGGCTAGTATTGTTTTTATCGGTGTTTCTTCTTTGTGGAAGCACTGCATCACTTCAGCAGTGTTCAGAACTTCTGCCGGGCCAATATTTATGCGACGAACCAAGTATTGATACCTTAACTCAGCAGCCTGTTGGGTGTTCTCAGGCAACTGGTCTTGCGTTAAGTATTTGATTATTTCTATATTTATTTAAGCCAAATGTACTGTTGCGCCAGGCATTTTATGTTATGGCTCAGTTAACGACGGTGAGAGACTTGTATTTATGAAGAACATTACTTGTTTGTGGACGTATGCAATTTATTATCACAATATCATATAGTAATGGATATAAGTACGAAACTGCGTTAATTCTCTCTATTTTCGGTGGAATTTTGGGACTTGACAGATTCTACCTGGGCTATGTCGCATTAGGTTTGTTATCACGTTTTATAACCTACCAGGTGCTTTGAAAATGTGGTCGCTTGGCGGTCTTGGTCTCTGGTATTTGGTTGACATCATACTCTTGCTAAATAATGTAAGTCTGTGCGCGCAAATCTGTCTGCTACTCGAAAATTACAATGCATACGTCATTTGGTTGTTTCGATGTCTCATCTCTAGTTTGCACTTGGTCCTCCCAAAAATGTGAATTACCAGCTTGAATTACCATCCCTATTTTTCCTTTGTTTCACGAACGTTTTAACTACTCCATTTTTCTCCTTTTCGCGTATCTTTTGGTTGTTCCTCTTATCAACCTGTGAATTTTCTCATTTCAGGATAGAATGAGTTCGCCACTATATCTTGTCTTTATTTGTTGTTTTTTTCCCCCAAGCTTTATTTTTACTGATTTATTGACTAATAGGTTAATGATTCATCAATCTCTTTTTTTAGAACTTGCATCCTTCCGACTCTTCCAATCTAACTCAGCCCTATTACGATCCAGCCTTTGTTTATGTCCATTAGTTGCATACGCTCAGAGTTTATATGCAACCAACTTACCTCAGCTCTCTAAAAATTCTGAACGAAAACGCCGATTCGCTTCCCTTGCGTTTCCTTTCATTGCTTTCTGTTATCACTGGGAGCAATTTACCCGCTCGTTTGCATTTGTTTAATATTCCAAATCCGCTTACCTGCTGCCTCGACGTCTGGGCTCCGAAACTATCCAACAACTCAGACTGCGCAGGTGTTGTTTGCTGTAAGGAGCTCTGGACACCACTTGGAGTTGTTCCACAAGCGCGAGTTCGTGACAACGATTTGATTGCCATTGAGATTGATCTCCGTGATATTGTTTTATCCAAATGATTTCATCGGATCCTCACAACCAAGTTGACAATTCTCCTACCCATACCGCGAATAAATCACTTAACCCTCCTCTAAAACGTCGTCGGACGTCCTCTAAACTAGGCGCTTCTCCACCGCCTGCTTCAAATGCCTATTGTCCTTCAAAAACTCGGATTCTTCGGGTGCTTCGAAATGATACCAGAGCCAAAGCGATTTGCTTGCACGTCAAATTCTCTGAATCAATGGATAAGGATTCTATTGTAATACTACAGAAGTCACCATTTCCAAATGACGTAGCAGATTTATGCGGGGCACATGTAGGCACGGCGTTCACCGAAGATGACCAAGAACATGCTCTCCAAGAAGTCGACTTTCCTACATGGAAGGCGAATGAAGTAGTTGGCAATGATATTTACCACCGATTCACTGTAAAATCTGGCTTAGAGGAAACTAATGATGTTAATATGACCGTTATCCATCCTGCGGAGTCTCACCACTTTGCCAAATACTCATCATCAAGACGTCTTATTACTTCGGAGACACCTGAGATTTATTCTAACGTCATCGTGCCGTTCATCTCGTCGAATCCTAAGGACCTGAGGTGGGTTGATAATATCCTCGATGGAACGGCTGAGGCGGACCGTGTTTTGTATTCTGATGAAGATGCTGATCTGGGATTCACACTCGTTCTGGATTATCGCTGGAATGGTTGTCAACTGCACGAGCTCCATGCCTTAGCGATAGCACGAAACTCGCAATTAACCTGTCTGCGGGACCTCAGGGCTTGCCATATTCCAATGCTTAAAAAGATGCTATCGGAAGGAAAGCGAAAACTGGTATTGAAGTATAGTGACCAAGGGAAAGAACCGCTCCGTGAAGATCAAATCATTGCCTATTTTCACTATCCACCGACCTTTTATCGCCTGCACATGCATTTTATACATGTAGATGGTCCTGCCGACGGCGGCACGCAGGTCGGTAAAGCGCACCTTGCGGAGGATGTTGTTTTCAACGTTGAGATGAAAAGTAGTTATTACGCAGAACGAACCATGGCCACTTATCTTCATGAGAACCACCCGTTCTTGCGTGCTATTCGCGATTATGACGCTAAATAAACCAAGTTTTACCCCGTCATTGTCTTTTTTTATGCGTCTTCACGACATCAGGGCGCAGAGTTCCACTTCTGCGGTGTATGTTTGCACATGCGGTTCTACTCAGAGGCCCCAGTAGTTGGAATTGGCATATTCCTTTGGCAGCAACGTTTAGTTCCTCCAATAAATCATGAGAAGGGAATCTGGCACCTGCTGTTTGGGTTGGCGTGAGAGGGCAGATAGGTGCCTTGGGTCGCGAGCCAAGTCCAACAAGAGTAAAGGAACGCATGGGCTAGTACCTCAGAGACAGATCCGAACCGTCACGGATACACCATTATCTGCTATGCCAGGGGTAATCAACTCCAGTCCATAGAACATTGTACATAAGTACCAGGGTTTAAATCAGTCTGACACCACCGTTTATCAAATATGACCCCAACAAAAAACCTCAGGTTCCAAAGTGTCATACTATGTATTTAGTACAGACGATGGGGTGGACCCATTGTGGTTTTGATGTACAGTGCACGCACGTTCTGCCAGTTCTTCTTCAACAGGGACACAAGGAAGTTAATTGCAAGCGTGATGTTCTGCTGCAGTTGTTCTTTGGTCATCCCAACGTTACCCACTGCGACGCCCAAACAGAGTACTTTTTTCATCTGAAACTTGATTGTAGCGCGGATATCCTCCACTTTCTGCACGAGTGCCTCCTGGTGCGAGACAGCAGTGGGAAACTTCCCGGCTTTGTTTAGACCCGGACCAAGGATCCTGGGTATTTGGCGAATAACACTCTCACTGGCCACGAAAGCCTGATACTTTTTGCCTGAAAGAGTTGTTAGGGTTAGAAAATGTGGCTTACTCAATTTTTTAACCAGCTTTTTATCTTTATTTAATTTTTTCAGCTCATCAACATCCATGCAGGGAATATTGTTTGCTTTAGCTTCATCACAGTGCTGCTGGTCTCCCAGAACACACACCGAAAAATTTGGTCGAGGAGTGTGTTTTAATCTACACAATAGAAGTTTACGGCGTCAAGCCTGCCCACGTATTTAAAGACCCTGGGTAGGAGTCCGCCAGTTTTCTGGCTCCCACCATGCGGTGGTACTTACCTAATAGTGCCAGCAAATCGACGATCCCTCTGTGGATCGTAATTTTTTAAGGCAACTTGCAGCTCGACGGTTTCTCTAAACTTCCGGCGGTTAACCTTTAAGCTGTAGTGCAGCATATCCTCGATTTCTTTGGCCATAACATCCTTCGGGATTTTACTCCTAGAACAAAAAACCAAAGAGTCACTTTTAAAATCATAAGATGTTGCATCAGGACTTCTTAGAGGTCAACTTTCAGTAGTCAATAAAAAAAACTTCATCGCACGCAACACTCACGTCATGGTTCGACAAAACCTTTAAAGTGAGCGGCGTCCTTAATACAAACAATTGCAAGAGCACATTATTTAAAAGTATTCAAAATCAGCTACCACAGGTAGATATGTTTTTTTATTGAAAGTAAAATATGTAACTGATCAAAAAACAAATTTTTTTTTCAAAAAAAGATGACTTTAAACTAGGTTAGTTAAAATTGTGTTGCCGAAATATGAAGTCTTCCTTGGGTCATATTACAGTATCGATATAAACAAAATAAAAAAAACGTGTTTTTAAGCGTTCGCATTTATAGGACGCATTATTGAAGCATCCCCTAATTGTTTGACTAAGCAAACTGAGGTGTTTTTTGATGAAATTGTTCATGACATCGACATTGTCAACTACTAGGAACATTTTTAACAGAATATGTTAATGTTGGCTAGCCTCTACTTAAGTTATAAAAAGTATAAATTAAGTTGCGCGTGAAGTTTCGTGCAAAAAACAGGTCTAAAATTTCGAAACACCATCATGCAAGAGCCTTATAAACTTCGTCCTGGTTTGATCCTTTTTTCTTGGCACACTGTTTATTGCTTGTTCAGTTGTCGCGTCGGTCAGCTCGAATAATAATGGCTACAAACTTTGGCGTTTCGTCTATATGCAATTTCAAGTGATTTCAATTGTTTTTGGAACATTTCACTCTGATGTAGTATATTCTTAACCATCATCTGACCTTTTTTAAAACAACTGCTTAATGGCATTTTACTATGGATTCGAAATTCTTGTCTCATGCACCGATAAAGCTTATGTTGTTCTTCATGTAGGTGCATTCTTCAATATTACAACTAAGATATTTAATTAGTGAATATCCAAAATAACACAAGTGAATATCCAAAATAACATTTTTCTACTCTTATTAATATTGATCGTAATTCAAAAATTTAGCAAGTTATTATTAAACAATGTAGAGAGAGAAAAGAAATTCGAAATTTTTTAATTTTTTCTCTAGTAGGATGATCTGACTTCATTTTCTTTAAGAAAGTATATTAACAGACGTAAAATGCATCGAAATTAGTGATTATGTAAGAACAATGTATTTCGGTAAAAGCGGAATGAATCTTTTAAAATGAATTTTTTTTAACTGTTTAGTTTGCATTATTATAGAAATTACATGCCTTCACGTGTGACGTTTCTTGTGAACTACTACGTAATAATCCGTTTTACTAAAAAACGATTCCAAACTCACGTTTAATCAAAACTATGTACATAAGAACTAGCATTTGTAAAAATTAAAAAAAACCTTAATACAAAAAAACAGTGCCGAAAAGAAATGAAATGGACTTACAATTTTCTGACATTTATAATTGGTAAAATTTGGCTGCATTTATCTGATACTGCACTTAAATTTATTACTAAAGTTTAAAATCAGACCATGAATATGATCCGATTTGGAAATAACTTAGAAATGGAAATTATGATAGGATGTGACACAGCCCACTGCACCTACAAAAAGCGCAGAATGCGTGTTCGTACGATGAAATAACAAACTACAAATTACATTGGTTTTAATTCTGTTTAACCACAACTTTAGGACAAAAAAGCATTTTGCAATTTAAAACACAGCAAAAAATCATCAGATGTTAGACAAATATAACGACAACTCAAAGAGTACCATGTGAACCTTAACTAAACACGAAATAGACACCTTTGCACAGGCCACCGTTTGCTAGAATAAGGACTTGGAAGTTACAATAAATAAAAAAGTAGGAAATAATTTTGGCAGAACACTAAAATAATATGATTTCAAAATAATTTGCAAACACTTTGCAGACTAGGGTTCGTTAGCAGTCAATGCACTAAAACCAGACGCGCACAAGATGCCCCTTAACATGACTAAAGGATGCAGTAACAACGCCAAGAGGATTACGGCTCTACGCATGAAGGCGATTTGCGTGAATATGCAGGTGTGTCATAGGATTGGCAACCATCATTCAAATTGCAGTGTCCGTTAACTCCTGTTTCGATAGTAATGGCAGAGAATAACTACCAAAGAAAGTACATTGTCTACTAATCCACATCAAAAGTAACGTCAGTTTGGCAAAAACAGCGGATCAAACTGATACAAGTACACGACCTTCCACTCTACCAAGAGTATTCACTCCAGCAGTCACTTTGGGGGATAAACAGTTTAAATTTCCCTAGAAAAATACCAACCTCTTTGTCAGTATATCTACGGGCAAATTTAGTTAGGCACATGCTGTAACAAAAGCACCTCCTAGAAACTTGTCGCATCTCTTCGTCTGTGAGTTCATGGAAACACTACGATATGTGTTCATCACCGAATCAGCAAAACTCGATTCATTCAATCCATCAATTTTGCTCACGTCAAATGAGGAAAGGCAGTGCTCCATAGTTTGCAGGCGTAACGCAAAATGCATACTGGGAATGGCAAACGGCACATTCAAAAAGAATTCGTAGTGTAATCATTCGAATGAGATGTAAAGTTCACGCGGTTAAGCAAACCCAACATGTTGGAAACGATTTTGAAAATGCATCGACACTGCCAATATTACAAAAGTCGTGAAATCAATATCGACGGCCGGGAAGAAGAACTTACGCTGTTTAATTTGCAATCTTTTACAGTTTAATAATTACTGTTATGTTTTTAAGATCTATAGTGTAATGAGTTTATTTAACATGCTTGTGGAGACTATTTTACCGGTTATTTTCCAGAATTTATGACAGAACACCATATCTTAAATTATTTGTTTTACTTCGGTAAACCATAAAATGCAATGCAAACAGCAATAAAGAATGCATTTTTGATACCAGGACTAATGTTAGCCTGGTGCTAAAGCGCATGGATTCATGCTGAAGTTTTCACACGTTCCACTTTATTTTTAATAACATCTATTTTTTGAGAAAATGTGGTCAAAATAATAAAATAACAATAACGAGGATACATTAAAAGCAGTAGGCAATTCCTAAAATCAATTGTTTATTACCTTGTTTTATTAAATGTCACTTTCATTTTCGGAGTTAGATGGCATCTGTTGTTTACTTCAAGTTTAAGTCTAGTGTTAAGACTGATTCTGTTTCTTTTGATGGGTCTGCAATATCGGTAAAAGATCTTAAAAATGCAATCAAAAACAAGTGTTGTTTGCATTCAACAGAATTGGACCTAAAACTTGAGGACAATTCGGGGAAAGGTTTGCAACTAAAATTTTGAGTTTTGACATACAGAATTCGCCAAGGACAGTGAATTGATTCCTAAATTCACGAGCATTATTGTCCGTCGTGTTCCGAAGCCTAGTAATGAGTCTCATAAAAGAAAACCTATTCAAGCGTCTGGCGCAAAGGAAATCAAGGTGGTAGGTCCTTTTGTGCTATTTGTTGCGACTGCCGTAAAAGCGATGCATTCGTGTCACATAAGCTTGTTCAGTTTTTTGAATGGATTGTATTTATTTGATTTTGTATGTTGCCATCCTTAGCTGTGCTTCAGGTTACGGGCAATCTTTTTGATTTGTACTTTTCCACTTTAGGCCCATCAACTTGACTTAGCGCATTCAAACGTAAGGTGGTAAAATACTTTATAAGACCACGCTTTAGATCACAAATTTGGCAGATTCTGACCTTACGGAGGAAGAAAAAATACGAGTGATGATTGACCGGTCTTCTGAAGCTTTTTCGTCCAAGAAGTATGAGGTCTTGGTTTTTGTCGATGATTTTAGTTATGCTGTAAAAGCGAAGGCCTATGGGGTTCCTCCCCCAGGATATGCTTGTCACAAGTGTAATCAGTCCGGCCACTGGATTCATGACTGCCCTGGCATTAAGGATCTCAGGGGCAATCTTGTGGATTCCAAAACTGTTAAACGCCCTACTGGTATCCCCCAAGATTTCTTGGTGAGAGTTGATCCAGGCACTCCTGGTGCTTACCTTGATAAAAGCGGACGGTACATGGTTCCCATCAAGGATGCGTACGGTTCTTTATATTTAATTTCGATGTGTTTAGGGAGGCTTATTCTCAGAAAAAGAAGGAAAAACGCGCTTTTTCTCTTGAGGAAAACCCTCCTTACGTACCCCCTCAAGAGCGTACGCCTTCGGAAGGTTTAGTCTGTCCTCTCTGTAAGAAATTACTCAGGGATGCTGTTTTGATAACCTGCTGTGGGACATCTTATTGCAATGAATGTATAACAAACCAACTATTTGACACCGGGTCCCAGAAGTGTCCAAACTGTGAGTCACCTGTCGTAAAGTATGACAGCGCCATTATTGAAAATGCCGCAATGCGTCGCGCAGTTATGGATTGGTTGAAAGCCAGTGGTTCTCCTGATATCACAAATTCCACGGCGTCGCCAGAGCTTATTCAGTTAAAAAGCATTACCCCAGAGCCTGAGAAAGTAAGTCATATTTACTACTACATATTTACTATAGGTCGTTCGCCGACTACTTAAGCCGAAACAACCAGCAATCTCGGATTTTGTGAAAGCGGCGGCTCAGGAAACCGGGTCTCCAGTGCAAAGAACCTCCGATGAAATGAAGACTCCAAACTTAGAGGGATGTGATTCAACGAGTAACGATACTGCCATAAGAACCGGAAACTCTTCAGAGCCATTATGCTCAAAAACTGTACCATTCCTGCCTAAATCAGAATCGTCTGTTACCCTTGTTAAAAGTTTCCCCATTGACCCTCAAACCCTTCCTGTTGTTTCTAATACAAGTAGCGTTGCCAACCTGCCTTGTGCAACCTCATTTGGAGCTGGAGGCGGGGCCTCTGTGGTGCCGCCTGTCCCAGTTGTCACATCCCTTTATAGTAATACGCCGTTAGTCTTCCCAAGCGAGGGCTCGTCCCTCGCGAACGCAATGTATAGTGCAAACCTTGCAGCCGGTATGCCTGCGGTAGGTGCTGCCCAGGCTCCACTTGCTACCGTCTTTTCAAGCAATTCTCTGGTATCGTCTAATAGCATTTGGCAACCACCTGATGTGTCATTCTTGGGCAGTGTGGATCAGAGCAATTTGCTTAACTCTGGAGGTGTGTTCCCTTCAGTCAACCCGCTTGTGGATCTGCACAACGCAGTTGGCGTCGACAAACTTCTTTCAAAGGAGGAGTTTTACCGCGTGAAGCGACAACTAATGGAGGAGTCTTCGCATAGAAGGTAACGAAATTCCCGTACCTTCGGTTAAGTAGGGATACCACCATACGTTTGTTTTTCTTGCCGTTTCATTGCTTTCGCCACATGCAGCTCGTTATTTAAAACGGCAGATCACATTCTAATTTTTGTCCAAAACCCTATTTGGAGGTATGGCTATTCGGTTTCACGCGACAGGCCAGATATTCAATTCCTGAGGTAGGCACATTTGGTAATCCCTCGTGCTACGCCAATATGTTATGTTGGTATGTTAGCCATTTAAGAAAAGCTGCTGATCAAATCAAGTCCTTACTGAGGCCCCTCTACAAAGTTTTAAAATTATGTCTTATCAGAAATAGAATATAGTAGTGCTTTAAGAAGCAACAAGCTACATGCAAGCTTTCAGGTGACCTGGAGACATGGCTTTCTCGAATTAATCGAAAGCGTTATGCTAACGATATCTACAGAGGTGGTGTCTTTTATACAAGGGTGTCTGGATTATTGTCATGTTTGAGACCTTTTGGTAGACATTGTGTGAATTATTAGGCACACTTATCATTCGTGAGGTATCAATGCGCCATGCATATGAATGGGCCCTAAAAACCAGTCAACCTAAGTTCAAATGTAATTATGTATCTACTCAGTCAGTTTGTTACTCCCATGTTCTGCATCCTATTTAGTTTATAACGTAAGCCGCAAGCTGTCACCTCGAATGTCCTGTATGTAAACAAAATAAATTTAAGTGGATCCTATAATCTGCCTGCGTCAAATTATGCGAAATCGGTGTCATCCTCCTCTCCATTCGAATTTTTGACTGATTTAGTTCGAGCATCAAATTTTCCTCAATATACCATGGGATGCATACGTCCGAGCCGTTTTCAATCTGCCTCTACTTTGTTCTAGTCATGCATTCAGGGGCTAAAGTATGCAGGTTTATACCGCCATGAGCTCTGACTTGGACACATTTAGACGTAATTAGAAATCCATCTCCAAGTCTCGTTGATAATGGCTTATTGATGTTTCGATAAATGTTTAGTCCCACACATAACATTTGGAACTCTCGTTGGGGCTTATCTGCGAGCACTTTTTTTTCGATTTTGTATAAACGAATTACATTGAAAATTCGGTTTTACAGTCTACAGGTCTTCAAACTATTACATATTTTGTGCAGATTACTTTGACAGTCCTCTTGATCCTAGTGAATTGACATTAATAAATTTGGCTGTTTCTTAATAAGGTCAACCTCATATTTAACTGACTTCTGTCTCTGGGACAAACACGGTAAATAGAACGAAGTATTTAACATGATTTTTATTTGGTGACAACACATGTACATTGTAATTCGGCATAATCACGTCCGTTGAAGCAGGTTCCAATAAACCGGTTTTTGAATACTTAAGGCATGTATAATTTGTACCGAGCCGATTTCTTTACCTTATTGTGGTCCACACAGTGCAAGTGTTTGTAGACCCATGTTTCTTCGAGTAGAAGTAGTTGGTCTACGATTTCTGGGATGGGTGACCACCGTCGCGGGTAAGTGACACATGCATTACTGTATGGTCTATTGGTATTATTTCTGATTTCGGATGTTTTTTACTTGAGTCACTGCTTTCTGATTAAAGTTTTCACCGCGCCTCCAGAACTCGTCGTTCTCATAGTCGAGACTCACAGCCTTCACGGCGTAGTGGAATCGAAAGTCGCAGAAGAGCAGCGCCGGATTATTATTCTCGAAAGCGTGACGACGATAGGCGGTCGCGAAAGCGCTCACCTCCACGTCACCGTTTGCGATCTCGCAGCAGTGAGTCCGATCATCGACAAACGAGCACTAAGGGAGAAAGCTTATTCGTGGAGGACTACGATACATGGCGACGCAAGAAGGCGCGTCGACAGCAGATGGAAGCCGTAGCAGGTGAATGTCGCAGGCGTCTTTCGCCATTTCGTGGAACTCGCCGTAGAAGTGATTCACTTCTTTCTTCTCCTCTTCGAGGCGATAAACGAGAAGCCTCACCTCGCGGAACTCATGTGGAACGGTATCGCCGATATGCAGAGGAGTCGGACAAATCTCGACTCCGAAGGTAACAATTCCAATGCACTCAGACTTTCATTTTCTTTTCGCATCTATCCAGGATTTTTTTTACGCCGTACCATTGCTGTAACTGGGTTGCACGGATGTGATGACTTTATTGTCCTTGTTAGCCAAATAGTAATGCAATTAAAATGTACCTGTGATATTCATCTTAGTCATGCTATAGCTGTGATGAATTGATGCGTCCATTTAATTATATTATCTATTTATATCCTTGCTCGGCACTTGAATCTAATTCCTCATAATTATTTTGTTTCCCCACTCCTAGCCCATTTCCGAGCGGAAGTCCTGGTCGGAATTCATTGGAAACAACTTCACCATGCTGTGGAAGTAATCGACATCAGGAACGGAGATGTCGTCACGAGGGTTCGGATGTTTCTAGGATAAAATCCTCATCAAAGCTGCCCTCTAAATTATCCGAAAATATCATCCCCTCCGTTCCTGATCCTTCAAACGAAGTCGATCTTGAGGGGCTTGACGCGAAAGCCCTCAAAAAAATTCGTAAACAGCAGAAGAAGGCCAAGCGAGAGAAAAAGCTGTAAGAATAATGATAATCGTAATCTTCAAAAAGTCCCGAACTACCGTTGTCCATTTTACTACCAGAAGGGCTTAGTTTGGCTGTCTATAACAAATTTACCGGTTTTAGTCGCGGATGAGTTCTTAACACAGTTTCCCGTTTTCCGAGTGATTTCCGAATCGATGTTCGCAGGCAAATTATTTTGATGGTTTCCTATAAACCTATTCCCTACAACATTGTAGGATCCTCGCTTAAAGTGGAGTATTTCACAAAAACCGCCACTCATTCTAAAGATGCTAAAACAGCTATTTGCTTGGAGGGTTTCCCATTTGTCAATATACCAGTATATCATTTCAGTTAGACCTGTTTCGATTGTCATTTTTAAATCTATTTTCGAATATCTTTTTTTGACACTGATGCGTTTATTCGCCTGAAACACGTAGATTCGTCTGTATTTTGTTGTAGACGGCTATTTATTGCTTTCTGTTTTTCATTCTGATTTCGTAGGAACTATGTATCTAACCGTTAGGAGGATAAGGCATTAAATCTCCGCAATGAATCAGTAATCTCTTCAAGCTTTTTTCCGATCCTTTTTATAATCTGTGGCAATTTCGTTTGCATAGGTTAGGATAAGGTTTGTAGTTTCGCATCCATTTATTTGGTGCATTTTGAAAATCCCGGTATCAAAATTTTATTATTTCAAGAGTTTTCACGATAACAGTAGTTGCTAAAAGTGCCATCGGAGATAACATTAATTTCCTGCGTCAAATTGCACATATACTACATCAATGAAGGCTTTCCACTGTCTTTTAGGGCGAGACGGGCTGCCAGGGCTCAGAAATCAGCTGGTTTATCTGGTGGATCGGATAAAGGAATCTACGATGATCTTGATGGAATCTCACCCGTGATGTTTGGAGATGAGGACAATGACGGAGAAGCGGTTGCGAATGTAAAACGTGAGAAGAAAAAGAAGAGAAAGCACAAGTTTGTGCGCCGGGTTGATTCCGAGGCTGATTCCGATGGCGATTCTCGTCGCAAATCAAAAAGGAAGCGTAAAGAAAAAAAGTCAAAACGATATCACGACAATGTTGAACAGAGAGTAGTTGGAGAAGACATGGAAGAATCCCTTGAGGTTTGCTGAAGATTTCCCCACACATGCAGACTTGTACAGTACTATTTTGATAGTCTTGTCCTTATAAAATTTTGGGTGCCATCGACACCTAACTTATTGAGTTTTCCCTCTTTATTCGTTGTCGTGTATAAAACTACCGTTGGTACCATTCTGAGGTTTATGCTGCAAAGTGGCGATGGAAATTGTGGTCGTTTTTGTATAAAAGGGTACCTGGTTCGAACGTGGTCTTTGAATGAGGCAGTAAAGAAAAGAGGGGAGGATAGGATTTTCGCTATGAACTGGACTACATATGTCTAATTAATCAAATCACAGATTGTGGTCCTGATGAATTTATCATAGCAGGAATCGATAAATATCAATGGCTAAACTATCAGCCCTGTAGCAGTATCATAAGGCAAAAATATTTTGTCCTACGAAGCAGATGGCTTGTAGTCATTTCCATCGGTTTGGATGCTTATTTAAATGAATATAAACAACCAATGCCGGTAACCCTGTTCAAAAGGTAAATGATTGAAGATTGGACGACGGTGAACTGGTTAAGTATTCAAGGTCTTTATTTGCTCTGAAAGCAGAAAATGCACGATAAGAGCATTTACACACTTCGTTTAATAATATGGGTGGGCCGAAGTAATGTTTGGGTTAATAAACACACAATTCGATTAGTAAAAAATTATACTCGATGCAGTATTTAATACCTGTGCGGAACAGAGCAAACAGATTGTGGTTTGTGAATATATACGAGGCAATTTAATATTGGAGCAAATCAAACATTCATAAAGTAAAATAATTTAGCGTTTTCAAATAGACTTCAAAAAACGGCCGATTCCAACATTTACGCACAAATAATTCAGTTGATACGTCACTACCTTTAGTAAATTTTCCTGAAATTGGTAACTCCAAAGAAATCTGATTTACGATATGTCCAAAAATTAGCGGCTTAATTTAAATTCATGCAAACTCCTAGAAAAGCGGGGGATTAATTTCATTTACTGCAATTTACGTGACGCAAAACCTTATATTTTAAATGAATATTTTGGAAGGCGTTATAAATAGAAACATTTCTATTAATGTCGTTTTAAATACCAAGCAGAAG
>UXSR01005619.1:29912-47659 GCA_900604375.1 Mesocestoides corti
TTTTTCCTATTTTTCTGATTTCAAAAAAATGATGACCTGGTCATGGCACAAGGACTGATTGTAATATGATATGGCTTACTCGTTTGACTATTAAAGTTTCGCGAAAAAGGTATAAACTAACTACTATTCTTCACTTGAATATTGGCGTAGACCATTTTTGTTGTAGGAATAGCCGGACCCGTTACAAAATAAGTTTTCGATTTTTTTAACCAAGTGGAAAAAAGGTTGCTTCTAAATCTGCTCTAATTTTTTTTTGATTGTCATATGAGTCGCTTTTTTCCGACATGTAGTTTTTCATTTATCTTAATTTTCGGTGCAGGAGTTGAGAAAAAGTTTTTTTACACTCAGCATTGTGAATGTAATCTGTGTTCATTGTAGCATTTTTCAATTCTTTTAATTTTGCTCTCTCAGTATGATTATTTAACATTGTTATTAAACTTCGCCTACATGTACATTTCAATTAATAGTTTAACAGCTTTGTTCTCTAATAAAATCTAGGTTTTTTGCATCATAAATTTTCCATTAATTCACCTATATAAAATGGCGTTTTAATTCGACTTTATTCACATCCATCCCTGAACATAATTGACGTTTTTGAGGATGACAGGTTTTAGTTTATAATTTTCGTAAATATATTACAGTTACCTTTCTGATCTGTCACTGTATGAGATGTCAAAATAAATTCCACTAAATTCATGATGTCATGTTTATACATTGAAATTATTTTGTCTTGGATATGTGGTTCTCTTTGTAGCTGTGCCGTATCTGAAGCTGGTTCGCATAAATATTTTTGTGAAACCTCAGTCATCATGGATCATTCATATATATAGTAGTTTCAAATTTTTGTCAAAAAATACCCTTCTGCTTTACTGCGATTCGAGCACAACTTTTGCAAAACACTTCAAAATAGAGCTTTCTTTTGACCATTTTTTAGTAATGGTGACAAGCTTTCTTTTCACTGAGTCCTCATATACCTTGAAGTAGGAATTGTGTTGCGTAATCTTCGACTTAAAATCACCAATTTAATGCTAGATAATATGCAAACACTGCCAGTTTGCATTTGTGTATGGATTTAAAAAGATCTTATATTCATAACAACTCAAGTGACATTCGGTTAATTACAAAATCTACTACTTGACTTACTATATCCTTATATTTATATAGCCACTTTCTTCTTGATTTCACTGGAAGATGAAATATATAATGTTATCTGATTTAAAGCCATGTTATAAAAGTGCTTCATTAATTCAATTTATTCAGTATGCGTAAGCACAGTAAATAATTGACGCCAAAATGCTCCTTGGGATGTTAAAAAATTGAAGTAACCCGGTTTTCTTTAATTTAGGTTTTTAGAAGAGCAGTTTTGAACATGAGTAGAATGATTATTATTCATCCTGTTTGAACTTTTTAATGAAATACACGCATTACGTTTAGCTTAAAAATGTACTACGTTGTGTAACGTCTCTGGCGAGGACCTAAACAGGTAGATGACTGTTAGCCCGTCCCTCTTAGATAGCCACACCATCATGGTTGGCTACCAGGCACACGATAGAAAGATAACTACGGCATACAAATTCAGAGGGCTAGAGCCTAGGGAGAGTTAGAGCGGAGAAAGGGGTAACAGCGAGGAGGGTCGGCTTTGCCCTCAGACTCACGGGCGTGCCTTGAGGAAGGCTAGAGTGCGGGAGGGAAGAGGAGGATAAAAAACAGGCCAGACCGGCGTGCCTGGGTCAAATGGTGCGCGTTACCGTTGTCGGTTTTTAAATATGCAACAGATAATATCTGCATTTAAAGCCTTCAGATAATCAATAAAACACAGGGGCTCGTAAATAAGACAAAAGGTACCGCCTAAAATGTTAGACTAACAGAATGAAAGTTTGCTCGGCTTTTCAATTAGTGGTTACAATGCAATGAATTGACAGGTACAGCTGACACAGTTCAAGTATGCAATGCCTCTCAAAACCTCAAACATCGCTCAAAATTGCTTGGTGGTGTATAATTTATTTAATTATTTATTTTTCTCCGTTTTATGGAGGTATATACTTTTTGTTACAAATAATGAGCGAGCAACAATATGCACGGAAAGCTCTCGAGGAGGTGGTAAGGCTAGCAGATGAGAAGATTTTCGCCACCGAAGAAATTGTACTAAAAAAAGACGAAGATTTCTCTGAATTCGCGCGATCATGCGAAGAAACCGTCAAGGAATTAGACCAATACTTTATTTCAATTATGCGTCAGCTGGAAAAGTGGAAGCACGTATTTATTCAAGTACGTTTTCGCTTCGATTTTAACCTGAGTTGTCAGGAATTGCAGGCTAGCACCTCTGCTGCCGGTTCAGAGTTCCATAAGCGGACGGCTCAAATAAATGAGCTAGTAGGTAGGCTTCGTGAATTGCGTGACGCGTCCGCCCATATCCTGGGAACAGGACAATTTAACAACTCCGACCTCGTTTTTGAGGTACACGGATGTATTTTCAACATCAATCAGGCATTGGAGAATGTAACTGAGTTTTTGGCCGAATGTGTACCACTGAAGTTTGTCGGGAAGCTAAACTTTGAGTCAGTTCAAAAGTCAGACGTTGGCACAATGGAAAGGTTGGCAGACATTAACTACGCTGAGATACTTCCAAGCAAACTACCAAAAATAAAGTTAGGCCAGCTATTTCACTTGGACTTTCGGATTTCCAAAAGGTACTGCGAGGCTGCCAAACGATTCATCACTTATTCAGTAACCAAAGACGACGCTCAATATCAAAAGGTCTGCGCATATTTACATGACAATAAGAATGGTTCGTATGCTCTCAGTTTCCCAATCACAGCCATTATACCCCATACCGTGCATATTTGTTATCTGGGCGAACACATTCGCAACAGCCCTTACACAATCGTCTTCAAGGTGGGACAAAACCAGGGCCCAAATACAGTCGGGGTTGGTGGACAGACCTCTGTCACTGGATATGTTGGTTCATCAAAGGAGATAATGGGGGACGGGGCAAATAATTCGATCAGATTAACAGGCAAGGCAGACGAGGAAAATCGACGAAACAAGTGGAGTGGCAGCTCAACAGACAGTTCCCAGCAAAACAATAACTGGCATCCAGTGATGGGCATTAATAACTCGCCAGAACCAAACCACAATTCAGACTCCACGATGTAAGCCGAATCACTTGTGATTCAGACTAGTGTGTTTTGTCTAGCTCTCTTCATGTGATATCAGTTTCCAGTATGATTCTTCCCTTCAATCTTTTAAAGATGTCTTTCTCACTTTCTCTGAGGCATTATAATTGACGAGAGCAAATAAAAATCCTTATAACACGTCGTATCTTTCTGACAAACTATAAGTTTTCATTAGTTTCAAGCACTTTTTCCGGTATTTGGACACAAGTACTCCACTTTCGTGACCTACAACATTTTTAGATCATTAAATTGAAGATGGTGCCAATTGCACATAAATTAGAGTGAACTGGTTTAGCGTAGTTGATTGCTATTTACACAAAAATTCGGGTAGCTAGGCATTTGGTACCAACAGGAGGAATGATGAACGATTAGGTCATAAACGTTAAGTAGGGGATTTAATCTTCGTGATTTGTTTTTCGGTACTTTGGTGGGCAAGTACAGTCGGCCATAAAGTAAAAACCGCAAGAAACAGGTGGTTCCAGTGTCTACGTGACATTACTACCGATAATCACTAGTATTTAGATTGGAGCCTTTTGCGAAATTGGATGGACTGCCACCAATAAGCATACAGGAGGTGCTTATGCCCTAGACAATTCAGCTGTTCGCAGAGGTCCTTGCATTTAGGAATCGAAAATGGAGGTAATTGGACGCGATGACATATTGCGCAAACTTCGCTATGAACCTTTTGCACAGACCAAACACGACGACCACAGTCCTGCACTGGAAATAGGGGTGGGAAAAAGGGGCAAATTACTCCAAAGATGCATATTTGGTTTATTGAAATTATGCGGCATTTTACAGTAAAAAAAGGCTTCATTGAAAAGAAGCAGAACATTGTGAAAAAAAATATTACGTAGCAGAAACTAGTTACTGAAAAAATAAGAAAGCGCAAGAAGGAATTCACTTTATACATTTAAGAAGAAAATTGAGTGTGATGGAATCAGGGGGACAAGTTGCAGAGCAATCAGCGTTGTGTGCCTTTAGAACGCGCGCGCAAACAGACGTCCATTGGGTATAGCGAACATCCATGCGACGAGCACACTTGGGGTTGGGCGTGAAGCGCGTCTTCAGGGTCTGCGGCGAATTTGTGCATTCGCTGACCCCAGTGACAAGTGTGCTCTGTGGACGGGAGCGTGAAACAGCATCGGCGTAGGAAGCCCAGATACCTAAAAGGAACAAGGAAGTTAAAAGATAATGACGATCATTTTAGACAACGTACGAATTCAAAGTTGGAAACTTGGTGCATAAGCAAAGAAAACAACCAAGTCAACACCACACAATCACAATGTTATGGGCTCTTAACATGACAATAACACAAGCCTTTAAGTCAGACTAGGACGACATAACGGACGTATCATCAAAGATGTTGACTATGGAGCCTTAGTAAACAAAACTGCTTTTAAGCTGAGAATCGTCTAGAGCGACACTAAACAAATCTCTAATGGCACCACAGTGAATGCAACTGACCAGCATTGCGTAAGACTTCCAGCAATATTTAACGCGGCTTTAAGGGAAGGTTAAGTCGCTTTGTCATTCTATTTCAACCCTGTTTACACGACAAAAACAAGATGTCCATTGAATTTGCGCTGTTAGTAGTTGGTTTGTACGGTGGCTCCCAACGTGAAGATGCCAAAAAATACTGCCTACTGAGTAGACGGAAATAATACTAGTTTAAACAACGACCATTGAAATTACGGTGAGTGTTTGTGGGACACAACCGCCTTGGACCGTAAAAGGCAAATCTCACGCGGTTACAATCACTCATGAGGTAATTAAAATCTGATAGAGCACACTAAGAGGACACCATGAATGAAGACGGGGAAGATATGAATGCGCGAAATAAAGTATGGCGATGTTTCATCGAGACTGAATGTTAGGGGGACGACAGAATTCGCATCGCAAAATTCCCAATCACTTTTGCGTTGTTTGCAGAGAAGTCCAGGGAATTTATTTCCGCAGCTTAGATCAAAATTGACCCTCGTCAAACCAAAGACTGTCAGTCGTGGACCTCCGAAATTACACCTTCCGCCAAATTTTGACGCATGACCGTTGCAGTAATGACGAAGATCTTGACTACTTTCTCCCCGTTAAGCCACAGTGCAAACGGTGGGTGTAATTTAAAGAAGAGCATACTCAGTAATAAACAGAAGTTACATCAAGTCATCTCAGATACTGCGAAAAGTCGAGACATTGGTGGAAAACCGAGTGAACGATGCTGAGTTTATAGGAAAGCAATTATCCACAACTTTGTAACCTTCGTAGTTCAGGGGAGAATCAAATTAAGCCCGTCTCTATATGCAAGCAGACTCACCAGCACCAACCCCAGCAGCGATAGCGGCACCGAGGCAACATGTCTCCGAGATGGCGCTTCTTTCAACAGGCAGATTCAGTGTATTTGCTAAGCGCTGCATTAACCAATCCGATCTGGTGAGATTTCCATTTACGCGGAGCACTGATATGTTAGAAGTCAATTCTACAATGAAAGCAAACATAAAAGGTCTCCCTGAGGCTCCATTTAAGAGCTTGCCGGGACGGATGGCCAAGCTCAAACACTTTCCGTAATAACCTTTACTAAAGTTCCCTCTTGCCTGTGACGACGCGCATTTGGCACTCGGCTAGACGTTGACAACCATGGCTTTCTAGAGTTTTCGTACGGTGTCACAGTAATAATGTCCCGGCAACGAAACTATACCTTAATAGTGGACCGAATTAATCGGTGGACAATAAATCCAAACCAATGAAGAATGACTGTGTGATTCACATGAAAAATTAAGTACACAATTGCACGCAGCCCAACGAAAGTCCTTTTACCCAAGTGTAATTCGTCATTAAAATGACAGTTCATTGCTTAGCGAAGGGCAAATGACATGCGTTTAAATGTCAGCGTGAACACTGAGCCTCATGCACACAAAAGTAGGTTGTCGAATTACACAACGACCCAAGCGGTGTTGAGTGCATGGGTGCGCAATCGATCGCTACTACAACTAGGAATATCCCATTAAGACAAATGAAAACCAATCGGGTGGAATAAGGAGGGCAGCCATTTGTGGATGATTGCTTTCAAGAGAGTTCGGACGAGCTAAAGGAAAGCACAACATGCCAAAGATAAGGTGTTAGAGCACGCGATGATGCGCAGAGGTAAAAAACGAGCTCAATCTTTAGAACGATACTACCTGGATAAGTAGAAGGCGTTTCGACGCAGAGCAGACAACACACATTTGAGCAAGAAGTATGAGAACTTTTTAAAATTATCGGCTTACGTGTATTGGCACTTCTGATGAGAAGCCGGGCGGACAGAGCAATCGAGTCCATTACAGCAAATATGGCAGCTTTACGGACTCTTTTTTGAAGGGCCTTTTGGTCAAAACCCGCAGGCAATCCGACAAAGACACCCCCCTCTGTTAGCACACTGTTAGTATTAACGAAGGTGAGTGCTTTCTCTGGGCTGCTGCTCTGGGTGTGCATTTTGCGAGACTCGCAAAAGCCCAACGAAGAGGGCACAAAGAAAGGAGTTGCGTCCTCCTCAATCGCATCAAACCGAGCCATAAAAAAAGGAAAATCGCAAGTTAAAAAAAATAAAGGTTTGTGAGTCTAACGATACTGCCGAAAAAGCTTTAGCATTGCCATCTCTACTAAATCTGACGGCAGTAAAGTTTGTAGGGGCAGTAGTGGCTTAAGAATAGCAATCTTTCGATGTGGTTTTAAGTGATAGCGGTACCAGTTTGCACAGCCAGCTATACATGCGTGGTTCAGAAAGAGAACGTGCGCGCATCATCGTCAGAACCCCGTGGGCCTGAAGACTACGCGTCTTCAAGTAGAGAAAAATTTAGCTCTGCAGCAGGCTGCTAAAGTTTTAAACGCTCTAACAGGACCAATAAAGTTAATCATTAGTGAGCGGATGCCCTCACATAAGTCCCATTCACAGAGATACCACCCACGGGCCATTGCGACACTTGGTTGTGCTCAACCAGAGTGGTGTGGCGACCGTATTCTCACGCACATTTTACCTTGATTTGAGCCTAACCTAATAAAGAGCCTTGGGTGCAAACAAATTAGAGCATGATTTGTCGCAGAGAACTTTGAAACTAAGAGACGATCAGATTGAGTGTCCAAACACTTAAAATGTATCCAATCTAAATGACGTGCCTTCGATAATTTTTAAAACTAAGTAGAGTAATATTAATTAACGACAAGACTGCTGAGCCACACTAACTCTGTTATCGATTGCGCTTGAAAAAATTCATTAACACAAACGAATTATATTGTGCTAGCAGCCTGGAAAAGATCTCTTTATTGTCAATTCAAAGGAACACATTTGAATTTAGCTTGAGCTAGTGTAAAACATGTGATTGCATCTAATTAAGTTGTTTAAAAAGAGTAACCAGGAGAACTTACTAGAGCAGTATGAGAGTATCTCCTCTAGTTCTGAATACGACCGGAAGAATCCTGGTTAATAAATGGACAAGCGAAATTGAGAGCAGTTTGCCACGAGAACGCTTTTTAGTAGACAAATAGAAAGTATACATATAGGTACCGGAGTGGGTCAGCGAAACTTCATCTTCTACTACGGCATGGACCGTGGACAAAGTGTAGCCGGGACAAGGGCACCTCGCCTACCAGGTGAACGCATGAATCCCGAGCACGGACACTTGTAGTGCGTTACGGAAGCTTATGTTACAAGGCTTTTAAGAGACAGCAATCGCTACCAAGTTGGCCAGATTTTAACATGCGACTCACGATACGGAGAGCAAGATTAAGGAAAACAAGGGCTTTAAAGGGGCACCAAGAGTGCCTGTAAATGCGACGTGACGTGAAGCGTATTTGAGCACAAACGTCAACACGACGGTAAAGGATCATTAATTCAGAGAACTACACAATCAATTGAATCAGGTAGCAATAAAATTAGCAGACACTTGACTAATGACGAGAGTGTCATCCTGCAAAACTGAGCGCGTGCTCTAGCTAAAGTCATTCCTCGCCGAAAAAGGCTTCGGTGTGAGCAGGACCGAAGCCCAACTATTGATTAATGCGTCACTAAATCTAATTTCGCTTCGCAAAAAAATCGAAAAAATATTGCTATAAGAACGGTAATGAGCCAAATTAATCCAACAGGCATAAACGCACCTAGCACTACAGAGATTAAATTACGGCCAAAAGTAATTTCATTACCTTAATTTCGAAGTGGTGATGTGAAATCGGAGAAAATGCACGCGTTAGTCAGCACAAAAGGATGATTGCAAAACAGAGTCAGAAAAATGGGATAATATCATAAAGGGTGCAAACATGAACGGCAAAAGTACACAATTATAACCACAGATGTCGTCTTCAGGATGGAAACTTACAATTACCCCGAGACACATTGTCCTCAATACTTAGAAGCGTAATGTAGCTGGGAACGTGGGCATCGGACAAGCAACTTACCGCTGTCTTTAAGTCTGGTAAGCGTGTTCCCGGCATCTGAGTTGAAACCTTCCAACAGATAGGTAACGTTAGATAATTTCGTGTCGGCGATGCGCTCGCAGCTCTCCTCGGCATTGCTTCTCACGGACTGAGCCCAACCGATGACTGGGTAGAAGCCTAGGAAGTGAACATACGTGTGTCTGATGGGCTTCAAGTGACTTAACTTTCGATGGTGACAGCCCTCCTGCTAATCAGTTGCCTCTCTTCAGAGAAAATCGACGATTTAGGAAGCTTGTCGCTTTGGGAATGACAGTTTGCCCATTTGTAGGCCCTTAAAAGTAAGTCGATAGCATTATCAAAAAAGAATAGCTGGGACTGGAGGCTACCAGCCCCGACAATGGACCAACTTAAAACTTGACATCACTGCTACAAATAACAGGGGATTATCCAAAAAACACTAGTATTGGGCCTCCGACAACCACCCACCAGAAGGTGGAGCATGTCTAACTAGAATTACGGGGGTGTACTCCTTGAATAAGACGACAAGATTAATATGCTAAATAGCGAAGTCACACACTATGTAACTTTAAAATCAACAGCACACCTATTGAGGTTCAAACACCCTTTAAGCTCGCGATAGACAGTCAGTAGATGTAAAATAAAAATCGAGCGAAACAACAAAGGACAGCTTATAAAAATTGGTGGAAGACTTCAAAGTAGAATCTCCGCCTATTAAAATCCCACATTATCAGTAGAAAGAAATGGAAAGTCAGCCGATTGAAGTGAGAAATATCGATCCATGACCAAAAAAACCACTGCTACTTCAGAAATGGTCTCTGATAGTGGTACTGATTGGTCCAGTTTCCGTTCAGTGCCACAAAGCCAACGTAAGAACAAATTGATGCCAAAAATAATTTTCACCACATACATTAGAATTTTACTTAGCTTGAGGCATTTTCCCGTCGGAATTCACGGCTCACATAAGGACATTTAAACTAAAAAAATAAAATTTCAAGGAATAATTGAATTTAGCATGAATTTTAGTCGAAATCATGTAAAGAGGAAGAAGTCCCATAATTAGTAAGTACAACGACTGAAACAACGCCACAATGATATGAATTTAATACGTAAAGGTAAATAGCCGTGGAGTTCAAAAATTAAACGCCTCACGACATAACAAAAGTTTCAAATTGCCTAACCCTAACCCTTTGGCTAAGGCCCGATAATATTAATGAGCTGGTTCAAATTAAAAATAACTAAAATTGGAATTTTGAGAAGTTGTTCTAGTTAGAATAGAAACGCACGCCATGATGAAGTAACTGGTTGTCAACACTGGGAAAAAACCACGATGGCGGCGTGAAACGGCTATGTACGAATTTCGGCCCACGTTTTTTTTGTATCAACAGGCAAATACAAAGTCACAGGACCAATCAACTCCTTGGTCAGGCGTGTATGCGTCGGCCAATTGGTGAATTCATAAGGCAATAAGAAGCTAGGCTCAATTTACAACAATTGCGCAATAGGATGTCAAGTCGCCATCGTTAAAGCTGAAACAAGCTCAGTTTTATAAATATATTTAAAGGGAAGTGTGGAACCTACATTGTGTGATTTTTTAAGTGTTAATAAATTTACTAGAGATTGGCCAATGTGAAGGTGACCTGAGTACTGAGTCATCTGCAAACAGACTGGCAGTAAGTTTATCGCGACTACTGCAGTTAGAGCGCAGAAGGTTACGGGTTTAAGTTGACTTTTAACGAGGTAAAACTAGAAAAGCACGCCACCAGAATGACAACTATATCAGTACACAAGAACTTGACAAAGCGCGTAGGAGCGCCGTGATATACGCCGAACCAATCGGGAACCTATCACCACCTAAATCCAGCCATGTGACATGACAAGATTTCCTTTCTTGTAGATTAGAGGTCATTGCCTTAGAGCGGAAGCTGTCACCAAGCCAATGCCACTTAATGCTGAATGCGGAGGTAGAACGACTAACCAGTTTTCGGCGGAATGGCCTTGGATCCGATATTGACATTGAGAAAGGCACCAGTGCCAAGGGTGAGTTTGGCGTCTCCCCTGTTGAGACAGCCCTCGCCCAGCATGGCGGCTTGCGAGTCACCAATGAGCGCGGTAACTCGGACTCTTTTGATGCCGGCGGCCAGTTCCTCTGGGCTCCGACCAAGGGGACCGAAACGAACCTCGCCATAAAAAGTGCTGATGAGAAATAAGCAAGTCTAAACGTGAGACCCATTATTGTCAATGTAATGATATTAAACTCGCCTCACGATTACCTTATTTTGACTAAGTTAGCCATGATTCAAAATCGGTGCTCATAAGCGGGCGCGAGTAACGCAGAATTTGCATCACTTTCTTGGACCAAGGTGAGAGAACCCAAATGAAAGAGGACAGCACCGAACCAGTTAAGGTCAAACAGCTATCGACATTTATGTCATTTATCTTTAAGATTTCGTACAGTCAACTCAGACCGATGACTGGAAAAAAGAGGAAATCCCGATGTCCTGGAGCAGGGTTTATCTACGAGACCTGTTGAGCTAGTCATTGAGTAATCAATTCAAAATGTGACCTGATTTGCGATAACCACCGCAACCACATCCAATTTATAAGCGTCGTGGTCACATCATTCCGCGGTTATGCATAATCAATGCACAAATACAGTGCAAAAAGTTATCATTTATCGTGTGGAATGGATCGACAGTTAATTGATTAAATCGTGAACGTCGAAGGTTAATAGTACGCTCGTTAAATTAACGGTAACACTAACAATGGCGCTATATACGCAAAGTACATACTGTGACTGATCAAACCAGGCCGCATTAATGGAACTTGACGTGACTTTGGGCAGACAATTGACAAAGCCAAGAGCGATCAAAAGAACATGCAAGTAGTAGTTTACGGGAATAAAGGAACAGCATACCTTGTGGGGCATATAGCAGGAAATATTTTCGGGGACATTTCCACAAGATTCATTATAATTGGACTAATGCCAAGCTAAAATACATAACAAGGAAATTGTCAAAACATTGAAATGAGTTAGCTAACGCACCATTTACTGGTTCTAGGTCTAGGCTCAATATTTTTTCACGCTTGCGGTGTTTTTATGAACTCTTAATACAAAAATTTTGATTGTAAACACTGCGTACATCAGCGATAGAAAATATTAAGTTGAGGAACAGTGTGACACTTTGAGCGAAAAGCGTACCTTTTCAAAAGAATGTGGCTAATAACCGTCCAAATACTGACATGATAAATATTGACGAAATAATCATACACATATAAAACTGTAGGGATTAAAACGCAATTACGTGCACATTGCGTAGGCGGATTTATGCTTGGATCAAGGATAAAGTTTATGTTGATTTAGAAACGAATTTAAGGATAGTCACGTCAGTTAAATACATGAATTGCTGAGGGAAGCTTAAATTTCACGACAATGTTAGTTACTTTGCTAGAGAAGGCTTGGAAATAATTCCTTAATGTAGAGAAATAAATGTCAGGTAAATAGGGGATTTGTAGAAAAAAATTACACGAGCACACATTAAACAAGTAAAATTCTCACACACTCGTCTGTTAATTAGTCAACAGGCTTCCACGTTTTTCAGCATATTGGTGACATCGATACAAGACCACGCAGTAATTCTCTTCACATTGTGGTTTACCACATCTTCTGATAACATGAAAGTTTTACAGTGATACAAAATGACAGACTACAACACAGCGGTGTTCTGCAAATTAATTTGGTTTAGCAAAGTAATAATACTAAAACCATGGTGATTCCGGTGTCTGTATGTTCTACTGACCGACAAAATTAATCGGGCAATACGAAATTCGATTTACCCAAAAACAAATCAAATTAAAGACAGAAAACTAGAACTATTCTTTGGTTAAAATTTAGAGGCACTAGCCACTGGCAGATTTCTGATGGTTCGTTGAACGGGATTACTAAATTACGGCATTTAGCTATAGCAATTATGACGCTAAGTGGCAGTTATGTAGTTTAAAAATTACCTCGCGAAATCCGCTTGTTTAATATATTTCAAGATCATACAAGTGACTACACCTTAATTTGCATTTAACGAAAAGGAAATGACATATTTTTCTGTGAAATTAAGTCCGTAAAATCTGAATTCACCTGACATGGATCGAAAGCCCCTGTTGTGCTGATGCAACTGACATCCGTACACCACGCTCTACCGCCCGTCAGTCGCCATAGAAACCATGTCTCTAGGCAACCAAAGACAAGTTCACCTTTGCGACACCTTTCATAGAGCTGAAGTTTATGCAAAAAGACAAAAACAACAAATTAAAGCAGCAACATTGCTTCCAACTTTAGACCAACGTCATAGATCCTATTATATCCGCACTGATTAGCGGCAAACGATTGTCAAACAATGAGCGCCTGTATAAAATTGCCAAAATTGAACTGAACCCATCCACTTCTAACAATTTTTTCAAGATTCGTTTGGCCAATGTTTTACTCAGACTATTTCATGAAATGACTCCTATAAAGATTAGGTAAAATGCCTTCCTCGAAAGACCCAGTTTTGTTTAGGAACATGTTTAAGCAAGAACGGATGCTTTTCAGGTCGTAAACACCAGAACTTCATCAATTGTAACGGACTATAGTTTTCATCACACGTGGAACTGGACTAAGATTAAACCACCCAGTTCTGAATTGCCTGCATTTAATATACCACATTTTTCCACCAACCAACGATCGTCAAATATGATTTTCTGTAAGGAGACTTTCTATTCATCACAGATTGTGTAAGTAATGGATGGGCAGACCCCTAGTGCTGCCACACGAACTCGATTTAGCTTATAGCATTGACTTTGTATACTTTCTCACACGTCTATTGAACACAAATGCTTCTATGGACAGTCAACCCCTGTACAAATACGCCTAATTTGATGAAAACATAATAATTGTGTTAGGGGAGTAAAACATCCAAGAGATTTCATACCTAAACCCGAGGTGTTCTGTTGAAAAGTAGTGAAACAAAATGAAAGTCAACATTGTCATTACGTTGTCATGTTTCTAAATTCATAAATAGGCACCACTGGTTCTGTATTAAATGTCAACCACCTTATAAAGATGCGGCAAACTTTTTAAAAAGAAGTCTGCAATAAGCTGTGGTTATTGACAAGGTCTGAGCACTCACTGTTGGGTCCTCGTCGAACATGTGCGCGAGTCTGGTTACAACAAATATGCAGGTGAGTTTGAAATGGGAAGCCAGTTTAAACTTGGTACATGGAACAATCTTGTAAAGCACTTTTCCAGTTTTGTTGAGGGCCTGAAAGACAAACTGACAGCAAGTGAAGCTGAAAATCCGGTGTAGCAGAATGCAATTGTATCAGGCTATTTGTAGAACGTCGTAGATGAACACAATTTACACCCAATGGACCGACCTTGTTGTAGCGCCAGTAAATTTGAAAAATGCCACAGCAACTCATGTATATCAATTGCTGCACTTTGGCAGAGAGAATTCAGTTGGGTAGATCTAAAGTGTATGGGCTAACAGCACAATTAAGCTAATATAGCATACAGATTAGGTGCATCCAGGCCCTATATGGAGACAGCTAAGCAAAAATAACGCAATACTGGCAAAAGAAATTTTATTTTCTGTATGACTAGGGAACCATTTATTCAACTAGTTAGGAGGCTATTGTGCCTGTGGGCAAAAAACATGAATTATGAACGAGTTTAAATAGATTAGATCTGAATGCAAAAGCGAAATTGCGATGTAAACCCACTTTGATAAAATATGTATTATTGCGGCTGGAGGCGTAAGCTGAAGCATTGGTTTCCTGCCATGTGCAAAGTCTCGAGACAGGTTTCGATGTTTTCCTACGAATGATATCAAAACTACCAGCAACATACCTGTCCCACAGTAGAAAAGTGTTTCGCTGTACCGACAGACCAAGACAGTACACTGCAGAGGAAGGAACGTGGGAACCTAACGATATAAAAAAAAAGAAATTTAACTTACTCTTAAGCACAGAACTTAGAAGGTTACAGAGAACCTGCCAATAGGACTCAGGGTCAAGTTCACCACTGGGGAGTACAGATTCTGCAAGCTAGAAGGAAAATACTCCATTAGAAAATGTTGGATTAAAGACAGTGACGCTCAAAATTAACCGACATACGCTTCTACAACTCTCGTCATAGATCCGCGCGCAAGCATGAGTACTTCCGAAATCAACTGAGACTATTAGACTTTGAGATAAAAAATGACTGTTCAATGACATGGTCTAAATGTAAAAAAACACAAAATTTATTAATGAAAGGTGTTTGGTACAACTTCGATATTAAAGATAAGGGTGTTGCAATTTGACATAACACTAGGACCTATTGTCTAAAGCAGTGACATTTAACGCAAAAAGTAAAGAGCCGGCCCATTTAATGCAAGTGATTCGGGCTTACAAAGACGTTTTGCATCAAATGAGTAATAAATATCCCAACCTAGTAATGTCTAATAGTATCGTACCAACATCAAGGTTTATAACGTAAGGAAAGCTCCTGCATGTAGATGGCAAAAATTTAAGATCGTGGAAATATAGACTATTAAAAGTGTAAAATTTTGCGGTACATTGGATTTACCGACAACTTCCAGCAGAACAAAACGTTATACTTTAAAATTGCAACCTACTGTAGCTGAGAGAAATGCTAAAACGCAGCACAATTCTTCCTAAATGATACTCTTGGTCATTTTATGCTTCCCACAAACTAAAGGTAGGGGGAAACTACTAATAGCTGTTATAAGGAATGGCATTTATACAGCGTATCCAAATACGTCCCACTTTCAGAGAGAACGTCATGTCTCAGGCCTTTATAAGACATTTAATCTCCCCCATCAATAGATAATTCAGAAAAAATTAACGCCACAACCTTAGAGAGTATAATAATTCACTCGCTATTGAAGATTACCTACATAGAGGGTCTCTATACTCCCGATTACTACTGGGATAAATTTTGACAGCGTAGTAGTCTGATAATTAATAAGCAAACGCAACTCAGCTATGCGAAGTAGCTTATTTAAACTTAAGGGAGATAGAAGCTGCAAACAAAATACAAAAATTGACGTTTTGAAAATATTCATCCAGTTAGGTGACGTTAAGCTTACACGGGCTGGTTACTCTATTTGGAGGTTCAAACAGAACAACTTCGAACGTATGACGCAATTCCCCCTAAGTTAGATTAATTACACTTGTTCAAAGTTATAAAGTGCTTGTGTTCAAGTCGGATAACGTGGGTTGTGGATGGATCGACATTCACGGTTTTGTACTGGACATTAAAAGACGCTTTCATTTGAAAAAAAGTAAGTGCCTACATAAGGCTTAAATTCAGTAAAGTAAGCGATAAGCAAACAGTTTTTTTCTAGAATATCATTTGAAGACAACAAACATTCAAATAGTCGTAGCATCCAACTTAATTCGACTAAAATTAGATAAGCAATTTAAAACCAAACCCACCACTAAATATTATGACACTCTAGGTTGAGGAAAGTCTTAGGTGAAGCGTTCTGAACCACACCATGGACATTCAAAAGGCTGTTAAAAATAGTGCACGCGAAATTAACTTCAGCAAAAAGCAGCGGATATGTTAGTATATACAAGCTGGAAGATATGCAATGTAATACAATTGCCCTCGGAGCAATGTGTAACTAACCATCTCAAACACAAAATGACATGTTGTGCGACGCAGAACCCCACTCAATAAGCAAAGCTTTACCCACGTAACCTTCAAACGCCAACACCGATGCATTAAAAACTCGGTCATAATTCAAAAAGACTTTGTAAAGCACCAATTATATGTATGGAAACATTTTTTTAAATCATGTTACATCAATATCAGTTACTTTTTTTTAAAAATTAGTGTGGTTCTTTGTGTGTAAGCTCAAACTATTCTCAACATACTTGGGGTCAGGAATAGCATATTTTAGATTCTCACAAGCAGCAACAATCTACTTAAAATGACTACAGATTGCAAAATTAGATCATCATTTGTTTTTAACTAACATGCATTTCTATTGACTGAATCCCATTATTATTTGTCCCATTTTTACGCTTCTATGTGCTCATTGTCAGGTAGATCACTGGTATTACAATCCTATTTATAATTAGGCTACTCTACCAGCTGAGTAAATATGCATAATATCAGAAACATAACATTGAAATGCTAACTAAAATCAAGAGTTTTTTAGAGTTATGGATATTTATTTTGATGGTACTTACACTCTTACCGTTCGGGTTCCACAAAATACAGTTTGTTTACTTGGAATCAAAATTCGAAGCCAACTAACCCCCATCAGTTTTTCAAGAGTGAAGACGTGTGTTAATTTGTTTAAAAGCTCTTTTTTTAGAACTATGGTGCCATTTCTGTCTTGTTGCCGGAAATACCTCAGTAAATCACGGCTAATGCTATCAGAAAGAAATCGTTGTCCTGTCGGCAGACACTTGGCTGTGGTCTTAGATGAGTCTAGCTAGCAATTTAACGTTTGGATTTCCCTCCTGATTCATTTTTAGTAAAACAAATTTCTATCAATGTTTTGGAATGGATTTTAGCACTGTGGGAATTGAGCTGACTTGACAAGTATGGGGATTCGTGGGGATCCTCAGGACGACATCTATGCAGGCACGAACGACTTATTACTGCTTCGGTTTAAAGAGCAATTCCGTTTGAACATTTCCACTGTTTTTGCTGTAACATAGCCACCATGCAGTTTCATTAAGTTTCATGTCAGTGTCTGGATTGGAGTATAGGTACAAAGACCTTATTAAGTTTGCATTTATTCATTGCCAAAATGATGGAATGTCGCCTTTTCCTTTCTATAAAATCAAATTCTTGAATACGAATTAAGCCCTCTAGATACAGCCAGGAAATTTTAACAACTCCTTGATTTGCACCATGTTAGGTTTACTTGTCAAATTGAACAAGTAGTAGGTAATTATTACTCCCTAGTGGTACATGTTGTTGTGCTGAAGTTTTGTGCACAAATCCGCTGTGCCAAATTGCTTCCCAAATTATTTGGTCTAAAAGACGAGGACTGTGATGAGGTGGCAATAATACTTTCCAAAGCCAACTGTCTTTTGCAGTGGCCCTTCGTGTTCCAGATCAATAACCGAAGCTTTAATGGTAGTGTTAATAAATCC